>BMAU01010960.1:0-99965 GCA_019973935.1 Trichonephila clavipes
TACAATCAAAGGACCTTGACAGTGTTTGCGAAGGATTTGTTTATTTCAGAGAAGGTTTTACTTACTTATTATCCCCCCCTCCCCTCAAGACATCACACACGCGCCTACGTGGAAAACGGGGGTATTAGGGAAGCGAATCACGTAACTTTTAATCGGCAGTTAAGGGATTAATTATAAATCATACAAATGATGAAGTTAAGAGCTATTTTTTATAAAACTTTTATGTATGAAAAGCCCATGGGAAAACTGTTAATTATTAAACTTGTTCTTTATCCAGTATTGTTAAATTAATTATAATATTTATATTGTGCAACACTAATACATTTATAAGTGTATTATATCAGTGCAAATGTGTATTTTATATTGTATTGTGTCAGAATGTATTTAGTTTGTTTACTTTCAGTAAATTAATATATTTTTTTAAATAATCTTTTGTTTTCGACTTTTCACAATATGCTTGCGCCCCCTTGTAGAGTTATCCCTCCATTCCAGGAGGGAGCGCCCCACAGTTTCAGAAACACTGATCTAAAAAAAGTCACACATTGTTTAAAACAGATATTACACATATAGAATACATTAATACAATTGGATTAAAGCTTGCTTTTTCTTGCTTTGAACAACACAGAACAAAGGTGAAATCTCGTTCGAAAGGCCTTTTATCTAATGAAGGCTATTTTCTAAAAGCTACTTTGAAAAGCTATCATCATGAACAAGATAATACGTTTGAGTTATTTCACCCTTTTAAATACTCCAAGATCAATATTTAAGGTTAAGAGAGATAATTAAAGGATTTTTGATAACATTTCATTAACAGATGCGAAGCTGCATATCAAAAATGCAAAAATCTGACTACTCTTAAACTTTTCATTTCTTTATAGATAAATTATATGTTTGTAAAATTTAACAAGGGAAAATGCACTTTTCTATAAACTTCCAGAGAAGATGAATTTTACTTGGAGACGTAAAAACTTCTAGCTAAACAATCTTTTTTTAGCAATAAATTTGACTATTTTAATTTTTCATATGAAAAGTAGATTCTCTTATATAAAATGATGCTTCAAAAATTTGTACGATTTTAATTTTATATTTAAATTAAACATGTACATTGCTCTCCCAATGAGGTACTTTTATAATATTGAATTTAAATTCAATATTATAAACGTACCTCATTAGAAAAGTAATGCACCTGTTTCTATAATCAGAAATATTGTTATTAATTATATACAGCGTAATAAATTTCTAGTTTCTAAAAATGAGAAAAAAAAAATAAAAACATATACATTTCACTAAATATTTTATTAATAGTTATTTGAATAATGAAATGGTAAGTAGTAAGGATTAAAATTCCTTAGAATATTAATTGTTTATCATTACAAAATTATCATTTTTCCTAGGTACAGTTACCTCCACAAACTTAGATAAAATTTCATATTATTTTTTAATTCATATATAATTCTAGTTACCCTAAAGTAATGATAGTATGTAAACACTCTTTTTAATTCTCTATGTCTATTATTTTCATACTTTTCTTAAGTGCTACTATTCGGCCATTCTCGTGCTTTGAATTTGCATTTGGGTCCAGAATCTGGCAATAACTGCTTTATTGCATTCGGATTTAGCATGGGTTTTTTAGTTTTGAATGCAATTTTTAGTTACGTTTCCTTTCACTTGTAATGGAAGACATTCTATCCATTAGTTTCAATAGGTTTTTACTCAGTATTATTAACATAAAGAGGGAAGGTTTGCTGGCCACAAAACATGTTCAACCCCACTTTTATATAAATTATTTTATATATAAGAGCTGTCCTAAGACATGAATGTTTATAATTTCCTCACATTTGGACTTGCCCCGTCCCCCTTAGTTTTAAATTTCTTTATTAGAGATTTTGAGTAGCCAAGTAAAATCAATTTAAACACACGTCAAGTTCCAATTCAGAGCGATTTTTCAGCTCTCCGCCATGCAACAGAAACATACTTCATGAACACTGGAACTTTTCCAAATGATTGGCTCCACCAATCAGAAGCTATCTACTTTCCAGCAGGATAACTTTCACATTCACTCTACATCTACTTGTCAGATATGGGATGGAGGATCGCTTCACGAGCCATATGCCCAACAATAACACCGTAGGCACCGGATGTTTATAATACTGTAGCTTCCATATTTTTATATTTAAAACTCAATAATATATATTTCTAATTTCTCATACACTCTTTCTAAAAAAATCTTATATATGATTATCTTGTAATATCATTTTTTTTTTTAGTTTTGGTTATTGAATATTGATCTCTCTTTAGTAGATAATTTTGACTCTCTCTCTCTTTCTCTCTCTCTCTCTCTCTATATATATATATATAATAAAATAAATATCGTCGTATTGAAAATTCTACATAACATAGAATGGATTTGATAACGTATAAAAAAAAGCCAAAATATAAATAGACATGTAAAATGTCAATTGACCAAAATGGAAAAATATTATGTTTTCTAGAGCTGGCACTGATTTATATTACAATTCAATGCTATTTAAAATAATTATTTAATATACTTAGATAAAAGGCATCATGATAATTTATAAGCATAATTATAAATTTCTATTTTGCCAATTTTTTTTCCAAATGGTGCTGCGAATTAGTAATTACCATTACAGACCTAGTACCTTCCCCGGAAGATGGCTTCACTATTTATTGTCGCAACATATAGTTTGTAACCAAACGTCACAATGCAATTTTGACGATAAGTTTGATCATCTTAGTATATCCATGGTGGTCATCTTAGTATAGTGGTTAAATTACTCGGTTACGAAAACGAAGGTTACGAGTTCTAATAGTTTTCATTGGTAATCCTGGCTGAACTTTGAAACAACGCATTCACGGAGCAGACGGTGCGTCACCTATTCGCCGCTTAGCAACCAAATGTCGTCAGACACACATGATGCAGCACAACAAGCCGCCAGATCACATTATGCAGCACTAGAGCCGTCAAAATCAACATGACACAACACATCAGACGCTCGCCATAGCTATAGTATCGTTCGTTCGTATATCCATTTACTCAATCGTAAGGGAGTGTGAGGTATCTATATAAGCCAGTAACAACCTTCGCACTAAGATGATAATTTTAGTATAGTGGATATGGTATGTGCTTACTTATCACAGAAGGATCCAAGTCCTAATCTCCTTCACATTCGAATACAAATTCGGTGTATTTTTTCAATATAGAAATGAGTTTGTCGCATTATATATATATATATATATATATATATATATATATATACTCAGAAACATTGAAAATAGCGACCCAAGAAGAAAATATCGGTTGAAATGAAATTTAATACACATAATGACACAGATGAGAGATTCACTTGATATCAAAAACAAGACAATTAAACGAATGCAGAGTGTGCAACGACACAAATACTGGGCAACTTCAATAGCGCGATGGACCACCTCCAGCTGCAATACATGCCGACACACGGTCCGGCATTGAAATGATTAGACACCTTATGTTGTCCTGAGGCAGATGGGCCCACAAATCTTGAACAGCCAACTCTAAATCATGTACAGAGTGACACGATGACATCTGCCGTTTTACCTGATCCCACACGCGCTCTACAGGGGAAAAATTGGAAGGGGGGCCGGCATGCCATGGAAGAGTCTGAAAATAACGTAGGAAGTCTTGAGACACTCTTGCTGTATGCGGACGAGCATTATCTTGCTGGAAAACTGCCACTGGGAGACCATTTAGGAAAGGTACTACATGGTGTCGATGAATACCATCAACGTAACGTTGGCACGTTAAGGTTCCACGCATCACAATTAAACCCGTACACTATTATCATCTGTCCCCAAAAAACCTGGATTCATCACTAAACACAACCTTTGGCCAATATGTGACATTCCTCATTGATCTGGCTTGGCTCCACTGTAGACGCAGTTGCCGATGTTCCGGTTTTAAAGGAAGTGCACGGAAAGGGCACTTGGATTTAAGATTTGCTTCTGCAAGGTGTCTTTCAATTGTTTGTGGAACAATGGTACGCCAACGTCTGCTTGTATCGTTAAACGAGTCACTGTGGGGTCCACAAGTGCTTGACGCTAGATCCTTCGATCCTCTCTCCTCGTGGTCTTCCTGGTCGCTCCAGATCCGGTCTTCCGCCCATGAGTACCTTCTCGTGTCCAATGCTCTCAACAATTTCTAACGGCACACTCCGAATGATCCACCTGGCCAGCAACACGGCGCGTCGACCAGCCTGCAGTTTTCATCCCGATGATCAAGCCTCTCTCAAACTCGCTTAACTGTGAGAAATGTCTTCTAGCACGTTTACCTCGCATGTTTCGCTACCAAAGTCTTTCTACAACCGGCGGGTAATCGTCACGTTTATGAATCTTCGAATTTTTGCGCTGTCTTATATAGCACCCTCTTCCAGATTGTTGTGCCACCTCGGCGTGTATGAGTATGCGTATTGACCCAAAACTTGGATCATTTGCATATCACATTACGCTGTACTTATTTGCAAAGTTTCGCGATTGTACTTAGCTTCCTTCTTGGGTCGCTATTTTCAATGTTTCTGATATGTATATGTATATATATATATATATATATATATATATATATATATATATATATATATATATATATATATATATATATATATATATATATAATCACAGAGAAGGTACTTATCAAGAAGAAAAAATAATCGTATTAAAATAAATAATAACGCAGGAGAAGAAGTTTTATTCATCTTTATAGCTTTGAGAACTGTTATTTATATTAAACAACTTTCAATCTAAAAATTGTTTTTTTTAATTTATGTTTTTGAACATTTTTCTTAACTATCATTGCAGCAAGAAGGAAATACCGAAGGGCATTGTATTGCCTATATCCCCAAAGTCAGTGACACTCCATTCTGACCCATGATTATATTCCATCAATAAAATTCCTATAGTTTTGCAGCATTGGACAATCATGAAGAAGTACAGGAACTTGCGTTACGACTGAATTAAATTCTGACTAACAAATACAAAAGGTTTTTCACACTTCACGGAAAAGATTTTGATAGTTAATTTTTATCAAAAAATACAGAATTTTTAATGGAAACTTGCTTCTATCTGATAGCCATGATATTTGATAATAGCTGAAGCTCGAATTTTTCATGAAAGTAAACTTATTCTTTGTAATATACATATTTTAATCCATTCCTTTTGAACCGTTTTCTAAAGTCCGTTCAGTGTTCTTGATGCCGTTTTGCTAAAACTCGCTTTAATACACCGAAAGCAGAAGAGTCCATTGCAGAAGTGTAGGGTGATTTTACACGTATTTCGTCAAATAGATGCACTTTATTCCTGTGTTTTTGATTTTTTTTGCTAAATAAGCAGTACTAATTTAGACGGGGTGGCTCTAGAGCAGGGGTACTCAACTTTTTTCTGCTGGGCCGCATACATGTGTGAGCTAATTCACATGGGGCCTCATACATAGTTAGTTATTTCACGCGTGCCGCAACAGGAGGATAAATGGGAAAGGGAAGGGGGGGGGGAAATGCTTTAAGGTATCCGACTACCCTAAAACCATGATTTTTTTTCAAAAATTGACAATTTTTTTTCTGACTTTATTTTATTGACCATTTTATTAGCTTAATAACAATACCAAGTATTTTATTTTTCCTCCACTAGAACAAAAACTACAAGTGTTTTAGTAAAAGCAAATGCCATAACTTTACACAAGATGTCAATCTTTAAAATGCGATTTACTCGAAATGTGTTTTTTTCGAAAAACTCAAACGGGGACAGTGATTGCTCAAAAAGTTTTGAAAATAATTAGCTGAATTTTTTTGCTTATGTTCTGCATAACAATAGAAGTGTTTTGATCTTCAGATTTATCAATAACTATTTTATTTCAAAATTTGCAGTCCTTTATGTGAATATAGTCAATGTTTTTTTAAGCAATTTCGTATAAAGTGCTCTAGTTTTTGTAAAAATTAAAATATCTCCTATCCTGAAGGTCACTTCAAACATGAATAACAAAGTAACACATCAAAATTGAAAAATTGAGAATTTGTTCATAAAATCTTTGTACAGAGCGGGCCTCGTTTATGTAATTTTTTGTATATTTTTACTAGTTTTTTCCCATTTTAATAATAATATTTTTTTTTCTTTTACCAATTTTAGAATTTTTTCCTTAAAATATACTAAATAAACATAGAAATCCCAAGAAAATCTCCATATCTTCTTTTTTTCAAAAAAAAGTTGTCGCAAGTAGTCGGATACCTTAAGACGAAAATAAATTTGAAAATTTAAAATGTGGAAATTGTTTCAAAATATTATAGCTCCTGTTTTGTTTTTTTTAATTATTATTTTTCATATTTTTTTATTTTTCCACTAACAATAAATTGGAAGCATTTAAGAAACAATCCTTCACAATTTCTTGCAGCAGTTAATGGTTTCATGTGATTACCAATTATATAACAAACTTCATGGAATGTTTTTGTGACCGATGAGATATTACCACTGGCAAAAAACTGTTGCTGTTGCAATGAATATTCAAGAAAGCCTATTTATCGCCTCTCGAAAGAGATCTTCGAAGAAAAGTATCATTGAGTCACATTCATGTGTTTATGGTATTTTTTTAAATATAGCACTTTGTTGACAAATCAAACAATTACTGATCCATGGTCAACCTCCCAATTGTTTTGAAACGATATATTTTATACGAATATTTTGCACATGCAATATTTGAAAGATTGTTAAAAATTTTAGTTGCACCCTCTTAAAATTGTCGCTATTCCACTGGTGTCTGTTATCACTAACCGCAACCACTCTAAATAGAAAAAAAAATATATCAATTCGTATCCGTACGACACCAACAGCAAAAAGCAAAATTGTGTGCGTGTGTGATATATTTGATTTCTTTACAAAGAATTTCCCACCGATTTTTTAATACTATATTCTTAAATAAGTGAATTTATAAGAGCAATGGGGCATGATTGACCGGGTCACTTAAAAAGGCTCGGCTGACCGTAGGTTGAGTATCACTGCTCTAGAGGGTTTATCCATATAAAGTTGAACTTTATCTGTGTCATTTTGTGAAGACCCCCTTGGTCTCACCCTGGACACCAAGATTAATTTGAGGCAAAGAATTACTAAGAGCCAATTGTATAATAATAACTTTTATTTATTATATCCAGTCTCAAAAAAAACTCTAATAATATATAATATTTCTATGTTACGTCAAATAAAAGAGATTTACCTTTTATATTAAATTAAATTACGAATTATGAAATTAATTAATAATTATGCTCAAGACCAAGTAAGGTCTATCGAAATTGGAGGTCCGAGAAATACACGTACTTGAATTATTAGATTTTGTTATCTAATTTTACTAAACGAACGCTTACTTTAAGCGTACATAAATTATATTTACCGCTGGATATATCAGCTTTCTTGTTCTTCCGTAGAATAGCAGCAATAAGTCTTCACTGACGTAATCTCCTGGAATCCTTTAAATTTGAGGTTACTGTTGCTGGCTCACTAGCCTTCATACTTGCTAGCTTACAACGCTCGACTTAAATATCCTATCTACTTTGCATACCCCGTTCACCTTTTGGAGTTGAATGGAAACACACACATACACGAATTTATAATCCCCAAAAAGACGCCAAAGAATACTAGTGGAAAGGTTCCGTACAGATTCGTCACAATTTCTATATAAAATTAGAATTTCTTCTTCAAAAATTGATTCTAAAATATTCTCCTGTTAGTAGAATATGTGTGTGAATTATAACTTTGGCTTTACTTGAGACTTTTTTTTTTAATTTTAATTTGCCGTAGTTAGAAATCCTGCAACTATCATGAATCTCTTTAGAAAATTTACTGTACACTCACGATGCCATTTCGTACAGTTTCATTCCCGTCAGTTCAGCAATAGAAAATTTATCTTCTTGTACTACAGTCTCTTAAATATACCCATACCTCATCGAGTGTTATTACAAATTTCCCTCTTGCAGCTGATCTATGTGTTTTTTACGTAATTTTCTACCATTTGCTTTTCTTTAAGGATTATGTTTTAAAAAGGAAACAAACTTCAGGTTTAAATGACTGTTAAACGACATCTGAAGACATTCCTAGCTTCAATTCAATGACTATTTCAGTCGGTGTGTGCTTTCTTTTAGTATCAGAAACTTCACTTTCTTAATGATTGCGTCTGAACAGTCTTAGGGTGAAGTTTTGTTGGCATGTTTTCGTTTTTACTTCCTGTGCTAGACGCATTTTCCTTTTCAAATTTAATATATTATAAATGCATTTGTGTGATTGAATGTAATAACCGAAATCCTTACACTTTTTTTAATTAGTTGATACAGATATTTTATATCGTAAAGCGTAATTACGTAGCCTTCTCTTAAACCATACATCAGTTTTAAGAGCCATTTTTAAATCAAATACTTTATTTAAATTCCAATCAAAAAAAAGCTTAACAAACGATTATTCTGAAGTTGCCAGCTTTATCTCAAAATGCAAGCGAGAAAATGAATTACAAAATCGTTTCTATAAAGCGTGAACGACCTTCTGTTTAAGGTATGCGACTACATTCGGAACCATGATTTAGCAAATGCGTATAAATGGATAATATTTATGATATTTAATGTCCCTCAGATTAGAAAATTATATAAAATTGTTTAAATAATAGCATTATAATAAAAAAAATATTTAAGTACAGTATTTTGACAAAAAATGAACATAGAATGAACAATTTTCAAATATTCTCCTTTTGAGAAAAATGCTTAAATTATAATATTTCGCCTGTATATAGCTCAGACCTCTGTACAGAGGATCAACGAGATTCTTTAAAATACATGACTTAGAAGTGGGTTTATCCATGTTTTACGACAACAGAGGAAAGAAATTTAAAAAAAAACCGCTGATAATTATTTCAATTGGTTGCAACTCTGAAAATGATGTGAATTTTTCAAAATTCATAGTTGAGCCTCTGTATCGTGGTCTGAATATATGCAAGCAAAATATTATTATAAAGAAGCATTTTTTACAAAAGGAGAGCATTTTGAAAAAAAAGTTATTCTAAGTTAACTTTTTGTCAAAATGTCCTTAGAACAATTTTATAGTTGTATTTGAATCTAAGTGACATTAAATATCATGAAAATATTCCATTTATGCGCTTTTTAAAATCACGGGTTCGAACGTAGTCGGATACCTTAAGTCCATTCTTCTAGATCGGACATTTTTCTACATTATTTCCATTTAATTTGTATTCTAAAGAACATTATACAAAACACAAAAACTGAATATAAATATGTATACCTATCGTGCATAATGCGACAAACAACACACAATTCATCCTGTTGAGTCTACTGCATTAATTACAGAACCCTTTGAACATACTAATGTAATTATGTATCTTCAGTTAGTATTTTTGTTTAATAACTCTTTGTGCTCGTAAGAGCAGGAGTTGATTTGATGAGGACACAGAGGAAATATAATTTCATCAAGTTTCAACATCATGCTTTAACAATTATTAAGAATTAGCTACAGCAGAATAATACTCAATTTTGCTTGAAGTCACTTCGCAGCATAATTATATAAAGGCCTACGTATCATCTGGTAAATATCACAATCCAATTTTTCTTTGGCGAGCGGAGATGAAATCTGCCTTTCAAATCTCTCGAGGTTTCACTTGACTGTTCGCTTGTGCTAATTACGTGGCATATGAAACGATGGTAATGGGCTTAAATTAAGACCAATATTTGCTCTTCGTGAATAAGTTTTATAACAGAAATTCTGTTTCAGTAGAATAGTATATTTGTTCATTTATGTGTATGTGATGGTATATAATTAGTAACTAAGAATGAGTATTCAAATTTTTATCGAAGGGAATATTCAGAAAGATAATGATGGGCTGACTAATTTATTCTGAAAATAAAACAAAAAGAATTCAACTTTTAAAAATATTCCTGATATTTAAGAAAATGTCTAACATTAAAAACATGCCATTCTTAAAGAGTATGCTATAAAACAGAAAAATTGTTGTTGTGCGGTCGATAGGGACCGCATAAAAAAAACCGCACAAAAAAAAACATGCGAAAATATTTTATAAATATACTTACATATAACTAACAACTTTATAGACATATTACAAAAAAAAATTGTTTGCGACGGAGAGGAACCGCGCAAAAAAAGTTCTACTTAAAAATATGTTAATTATTTACGAAATTTATGAGAAAGTACTTACAAACAAAAAAATAATTAAATTAGTCATGGAAAACTTTTTAAAGTATTTAATTTCTCACGGAGAGATTTTCAAATGGCACATACATAATTCACTTCTACGCATCGCAATCCAAAACATGCATCTTCCTCTGATTGATTAGTTGGAAAAAACTTTCGTCACTTGAAGGTACAATTTCACTTTATTTATTTTTTGGCACCATAAAGTAAATAAGTTTTTGTGACGACGGTCGGATGGTCAGTTGCTTATGAATATCGCGATAACCAGATACGCATGATCGAAGCTCTTTTCAAAGTTTCAAACTCCTTTCGAAATTAGTATCTATTTTAAGAAAATATTTGATAAAATACTGTATCCTTGCATATATTTTATCCGCTCTCAAAAAATCTACCAAAAAATCAATTCATAATCTACCAAATTAATGATAATGCCATTGTCATTGAAAGTTTAATCCACAATCAAGCGCGTGCTGCTAGTGCGTTGAGAGAAAGCAAATGAATGTGCATTGTCTAGAGACTATTTATAACCAATGAACATAGTGTCTTGAAGTGCATATTTGTACATTGATAGAAAACATTATAGTGCTGCTAAAGCCGTTGAAGTTCATATACCGCATAAAAAAAACGCACAAAAATAAAACAGCATAAAAAAGATTGCACAAAAACATGTTCTATTGTATTTTCTATCGTTACCGGTCACAACTTAAAATAATTTAAAGTCGGATCTCTATATAACGAAGTCGCTAAATCCCGGAAAAAGTTCGTTATATGGAAAATTCGTTACATAGAGGTTCATCTTTTAATGTACTTCTTAAACCACATAAAACAAATTTTAAACTCATAAACGCTATTATTTATTTAAAAGGGTAATTATTCACAATTATTTTGAAAATTATTATGTATTAATTTTATATGTCTTACCCACCAAAAAAGAAAGAAAGAAAGAAAAACTGCAAAAAAAACAAGGAAATAGAATGTCGAAGAAGTCACTGTATTTTAAATATTAAAGAAAAAATTTTATACTAAAATTAATGAATTTCAAGGACATTTTGTAATTTAAAGCATGCAAGTAATATTAAACATGCATTATTTAATAATTAGAACACGGGAACATGAGACAACTCTAGTGAGGGGACAAGATGATATCGAAATGTTTCCAGTGAACTGGGCAATGAAGATTAACAGTTGCATTTCTTGTACGAAACGTCCAGAACTCTATTGCTCTCAGCGAGTTAGGATCTAATAAAACCAGTTCAAGATTTATAACCACCATAAAATATGTTAAAGAGAGAATAACTTGAAATTTTTCAGAAATACTTTAAAAAAAAGGGAGAACAAAAATTGAATCACAAAAGAAAAAGTTCGTTTAATAGAAAATGCACTTTGCTATAGAGAGGTTATTTTACGAAGAATATCGTGAAAAGTTCAAGGTTCCAGGAAAAAGTTCTCAATATACAGATTCGTTATATAGAGCTTCGACTATATATGTATTTATAGGCAAAATCATAACCTGACTTTTCTGAATTCGACTTACGTGGTTATCAATCAGTCCCGCCTATCACATAAGTTGAGGGATTACTGCATATCAAGCTAAGTAAGTCGTCTCTTTATTTGTGTCACAGATGAACATACATAATTTAACGGAGGGAGAAAGAACCGCCTCGGTATATATCAATACTGTCTGAGCCAGCAGAAAACTTTCCTGTTACATCCTTCCCCAACAAATTGGGAAGTATGTGACAATTCGCTTAGTTTTCCCTTGAAACTTCCTCCCGCCTGAAACAGCAGACTATTCTTGCATAACATTTTCATACTGAACAATAAATCGAGAGCAGATAAACAAGTGCGCAATGCACTTAGCATTCCATTCATCCTCATTTTAATTGTCTTGTTGATTATATGAAGCATTTTCTGGATATTCTGAACAAAACAACACAATGTGTGTATTGAAATGAATATAAGTATTTGAATTATTTGCCTAATATTAATGTAGCAAGTGTAATATTTAAGTGCCAATATGTTTTATTTGTTCGTTAATAGTAATAAATCGAGTGATTGTTAATGCTATAAATACACGACTTTTTATGTTCCTGGATATTTTGATGGTAAATATATAAAAAACTCTTTACAGGATAAAAATTTTGAAGTTAACTGATTATTTTGTTTTTAAATAAAGTACATAATATATAAATAACATTTAAGGCGAATAATGCTACTTTCTTGATGTAGTTTATTTCGAGTTACTTTACACATTAATTGAATTTATATATAGTTTAAGAGGTCATTTTTCCAAAAATTTATTTGAAAAGTTTCAACATGGATTTTTTTTTCTATTTCATGCAGTTCTATTATTTTATTGGCCTATATTTTTAATTATATAAATATGTTGTGATTAAAAAGTATATATATATATATAAATAAAATATTATTTTAATACTATATTTTTTTAAAAAAGAAGTGGATACATAATCTAAGTCTGCCAATGTACCTCTTTATTATTTTAGTTGTGGTGAGATCACGGTCATTACTTTGATTCCCTGAGGATACGAGCGCATACATGGATGGAGAAGCCATTAAAATAGACACAAAATGAGTGCAAGCATAGGTATTTTCAAAAATTTACTTTTACTAAGTTAAATGCTAGAAGTGAGTTTGCGCGATGTACAGACAAGACAAGCTAATGGGTAAGAATCAATTGGTATTTATATGAAACTAGATGCACACAGTCAGACTTGATTAAGTGGAAATTCTCCATAACGTGATATCTTACAAGTGGCTAAGCAATGATTCATGCACGAATCAATGTGACAAAATGTCGTCTTCTAACACACTACTTTCTCTATAATCTATATTATACAAGGTAGGACAAAGAAAGTGCCCCAGACGCGTAGATATTGTTGGGTGCGATGTGACGCGCACACCAAGTGATCGAAAACAGTTCAGATTATAGTTCTAGCTGTGTGAGTGTGAGTTGATCAGAGCGCATGTGTACTCACTGTGTTGTAGAGGGTGTCCGTAGAAGAAAATTACATTAAGAAAATTCGTGAAAAGAGTACACCCGGTTGTTCACTCATGAATTTGAAAATATTTAAATGCCATCAAAGAGTGTCATCCTACAATTAGTCACAAAATGGAGTCAGACAGGATCTGTTTTGAACAAGGAAAAAAGCGTTCCGTATACCAGAAATGTGTTTCAGTTAGCCTAGTTAACTTAGTTCTTCAGAGTCCTCTAAAAATCAACACGACGCTTGTTCCAACAGACCTAAATATTAGGTCCAGCTTCGAACTACCTTCCTCAACTTAATGATCAAGGCCCTAAAGTGCCAAGAGATGTATGGTGATCCGTTTCAACACCTGCTATAAGCATGTTAGCGAAGTATCTCCTTCCCTTTCCCACGTTTTGGCCGCGGTAGCCTAGTAGTCAAGGTAACGAACTCATGGCCGGTGTGTTATGAGTTCGAGCCTAGTACCGCTAAAGACACACAGTGTAGGGGAGCGATGCACGTTAAATCTGTTGAGAGCTCAAATGTCAGCGCATTGGTGTGGTATGGATGTTAGAAGAAGGGGTGCCAGCTCAGGTGTCCTTGTCAGATGATCATGGTTCAAAATGATGAGATCCGTCGCCAAAAGCTTTCGAGTGGCTGAATAGTGCGACAATAATATTCACTCACTCACTTACTTTGCCATGCTTCTTTACAACCTAAATTTTGTTTTGCATTGTTCAAGCTGAAAGTGATGATTTTACTGGACGGAAGAAAACCCGATTCACAGAGAGAGGATGGACCTCCAATATATCACAATATTATACGTCCTTCAAATGTTGAGGAACAAGATTTTTGGGGAAGCAAACTTTTGTAAAAACGTTGTTAAATTTGAAAAAAAGTCGCACATCCAGAAAATGTGTATTTTATTCGATGATCTAAATTAATTATTTATATTTAAGATAATGACAAGTTTAAAAGGGTAGAATATTTTGTAAATGTTACAAGTTGATTAGTTTTTAACCTTTTATAAAAATTTGGAATTTAATAAGGAATTCGTCCCCCTTCCCTTAATCATAATGCGTAATCAGAATAAGGTTTCCAGTGAGGATACTAAGATGTCACATACATGAACTGGGTGCCAATTGCAACCCTTGTTGTAACTAATGTAACTTTCAGTTGGGAAGATTTAGTGTCGCAATTACTTTACCAACAACAGTCTTAAAAGTGTTCCACAAGGTAATCACACCATTTACCTTATACTATGGCAAGGAAGCTATGCACCAACCAACACAGCTCCATGTGGTCGAGCTTTATCATCCCATTAGAACAAAATTATCACCAATAGCAGCAGCATAGTTTACATGTTTATTAAAGGTTTCTTCTGGATATTTTTGGCCATTTACATTACATTCAATCCACTCCTGCAAGCTCGTGGGGCTAAAAAATAATAAAATACAAATCATTAAGTTTCCAATATTACGATAATACAACTCGTTAATAAAGGGTGTTTTTTAGAGATATAGAACTTTAAATTGCAATAAAACAACGATGTATTATTCGATTGACATGAATTTTATTTTTATTCGAAACATAATCTTGTGGCATTACATTTTAAATATGATTTCTGGCATATGACTGCCACGGCTGGCTCGGATATAGTCTAAACTGGACATCCAATTTTCGATGACTTTTTCCAACATTTGTAGCCGTATATCGGCAATAACACGGCGAATGTTGTCTTCCAAATGGTCAAGTGTTTGTGGCTTATCCACATAGACCAATGACTTTACATAGCCCCACAGAAAATAGTCTAGCGGTGTTAAATCACAAGATCTTGGAGGCCAATTCACAGGTCCAAAACGTGAAATTAGGCGGTCACCAAACGTGTCTTTCAATAAATCGATTGTGGCACGAGCTGTGTAACATGTTGCGCCGTCTTGTTGGAACCACAGCTGCTGGACATCATGATTGTTCAATTCAGGAATGAAAAAGTTAGTAATCATGGCTCTATACCGATCACCATTGAATGTAACGTTGTGGCCTGCATCGTTTTTGAAGAAGTACGGACCAATGATTCCACCAGCCAATAAAGCGCACCAAACAGTCAGTTTTCTGGATGTAAAGGTGTTTCGACATACACTTGTGGATTAGCTTCACTCCAAATGCGGCAATTGTTGTTTGTTGACGTAGCCATTCAACCAGAAGTGCGCTTCATCGCTAAACAAATTTTGCTTATGAAAATCGGGAACAACGGCAATCTCGTTTTGGACCCATTTGTCGAATCTACGCCTTGCTTGATCATATTTAAAATGTAATGCAACAAGATTATCTTTCGAATAAGGAAAAATTCATGTCAATCGAATAATACATCGTTGTTTTATTTCAATTTAAAGTTCTATACCTCTAAAAATACACCCTATACAACAAAATAGTTATTTGCTTAAAAAACTGGAAATATAAAATTATTGCATTTTATTTATCCAACGCCTCCGCTTGGCTTCTTGGCTATAAGATGCATTGCCTCCAAGTACTGACAGACGACGTCGTCAGTCGGATATTCATAGAGTCCTGAGCATTGGAGCAGGTGGTTACCATCCATGCTGTCATCCATAGAGGGGGTGGACCTCGTCAGCAGTCACGCCAAGTCAGTAGAGGTATACTCCCAAAACGTCATGTCAGGTGGTTAGGCGGAAAGCGGGCAACAGCTTCGGCTTTATCCAGGTGACTCGATATATGATCACAGTGACCAGGGTTTGTCATGGCTTTCCAAGATTCTTGGTCTTTCGGGTCACTATAGTATGTTTGTCCTGGCATTATATGTGTAGAAATAAAGCTTTTTGCCCTTTTGAGGATCAAAGGGACTTCCGGCTGAGACGACTCGTCTCCCTACTTGGCTTTTTAGTCAGCTCTCTCATTGCCGAAAATTTCAACATGACTTGGGATCCACTGTATATGAAATGAGCTCCACAATTTTGGTTCGGTACTGAATTGTGTTAAGATAGTCTGTTGGTGTGTTACTGTTTAATGCTGAACTTGTAGCTAGGAAGTCGATAAAGAAGACAAGTTTTTCAGGAGCTAGACCAGACGGCATTCTTTTCATAAACAAGGATTTTTCTTACGACGAGCTGCTTCTGGCAAACAGTTCAATAATAAAAGGAAAGTCTGCCTGTTCTTCCAGTTAATATAAAATTATATGAAATATATTGTTATACCAGGTATCTATTCTCAATCACGGTCAAAACTTAAATTTGTTTCAAAAGACTTATTTCCTCACTCCCACTCTGCGCAATTAAAAATTTCATATCGATTTTATGTCTATTGAAGTCTTATTCGAAATCCTCCCAATAATCATCTGTTCATACTGTAAGAAAACAAATTTTTAGAATTTACTTGCTCAACGCAACCCACAATTCTTACAGACTAAGCCACATGCTATTAAATTTTGCGAAAGGTTAAGAACTGTTAAATTTTATTTTAACAGTTCCATGCTATAATTATAGAGCTTCTCCTATTATTTGATAACCAGGACATAATCCTCACAGTTGTTTCTCTTAATTTCAAAGGTTGTACAAATTTCTCTTTAAACAATAGCAATAATGATAAATTTATTTATTCTCTCTCTCTCAAAAGAATCTTCCCTCCTCCCTATAATCCTTCCTTCATCCCTATATCCTCCTTCCCTCCTTTATAAATGCATATAATGAATAGTCTACTGTACTTTTTTTTAAAGCCAACTTATGATTAAAAGGCTATTCAAATTGTTCCTCGTCAGTTTAAACCTATTTGTCAACTACCCAAATATATTTCCATCTATGCTTTAGCATCTGCTCCCAGAGTTGTTCTGCTTTGTAACCCAATAAATAGGGAAACACGAGAGCTCGGCAAAATTGAAAGAGTTTATATTGATAATGAATAATGGTAAGTGAGATGAATAAACTCTGAACGATATATGCATTGCAATATCGTAATACAACGCTAAACGTCCTTCTCTAAGCTGGGATACTCATTTTGAACTGAAACTGCAATTGATGACCTCTGAATGATTTGGTTCTGTTAATCAAGGAGACAAATGCGTCCAAAGAATTTTAAGAGGGTGTTTAAACAACAACGATTTGTTCCGACCGAAAGAGCTGTTTCCGATTCTACAAATATTAACAGGGACCAATTTCAAAGGTTAGTTTATCAGGCAAACATTTTAATTGTGATACTAATTAACTAAATTAATAAACTAGTCCACAAATATAATTATAAAACAAAATCTAATATACATTTAGTACTTTGGAGATTACAATTTAATTATTACCAAGAATTTCGGACAATTAAACTCAACTGATGATATAATATGCATTCCAAAAATCTAGGACGAATATTTCAGAAGAATATTTGTTTCTAGAGTTTCATTTTAGAAATGAATTAACTGTGTGCATATATAGGAGAAATGCGACTCACTGACACACTTATTACGAGATCTCCGGAACTATTAAACTTACAGACTCGAAGTTTTGCAGCCACAAATTCATTTTGTTGAATAGGGATTCGCTAAATACGGATTTTTTTGGAATCGAATTTTTCTGTTGTTGAGTAGAGATTCGCTAAGGAGTTTTAAGAAAACTGACTCCTAATTGGGGTTAAGAGCAGTGTTTCTCAAACTAATGGGCGTGCCTCACTAGGGGGGCGTGATAGACTTACGAAGGGGGCGCCAGCATATCAAAAAGTCAAGAATAAAAAAATATTATAAAAAAAATTACTTAAAGGAAGCAAAACGTAAAATATTCTGACATTAAATATATACACGTCGAACCTTTATTGTTATATGTTCCAATTTAAAAATTAGGAAAGAAAAGCAACATAATACTTTTCTTATTACTTAAAAGTATATATAATATACTTAAAATATATATTACTTAAAAATGACTTACTTAAAAAAATATCTATTACTTAAGAATGACTTACTTAAAATACCCATTATTTAAAAATGACTTCCTTAAAATATCTATTACTTAAAAATGACTTATTTAAAAAATATATATTACTTAAAAATGACTTATTTAAAATATCTATTATTTGAAAGTAACATATACAAAATTTAATATTTATCTTTATAATCTGATTGTTTATAATTAAGATATTATTGTAGTTTTAGCGTCAAAATACATTATTATTGCATTAAATGCATTGTTATTGTATGGGGGGAGAGGGCGTGAAGAAAGTTATGATTGAAAATTGGGCCGCAAGTATGGAAACTTTGAGAAGCACTAGGTTAAGAGGGATATTGATAAATATGTTGCAAAGGGGCATTATTCATAACAGACCTCTCTCTTTTGAACTATTAAGCCCCTAGACTAAGAATTTGATAATAATGATTCTTTAGTTGAGTAGAGATCTGTTGGAAACGTAATTTGCGGAAATCGATTATCAAGGGAAATTAAAGAGTGTTATGCAGAATTTACTGTTTGTAAACTATAATATTTACACTCTAGAAACTCTATAAGAATGCTTCTTTGGTTGAGTAGAAATCCGTGAAGAGCGAGGTTTGTGGAAATTGACTCCCAAGAGAGTTAAGGGTTTGCAGGGCGTTATAAGCAAACACATCCACATGTTTCAGCTGTTGAACCTAGAGACTTGAGATTTGGCAAACATATTTATGTTGTTGAGCAGACATTCTCTAAAAATGGATTTCGTATAAATTGTGTGTAAAAACAAACGGCAAACTATCTTGTTATCTCAAGTAAAAAAGATGCCTGTTAATCCTTAATGTACCGCATTATGGTTTACTGAAAATTTTTTCATGCAATATTTTTTTTGAATCACTGCATTCAAAATCAATGGATATACATAAATAAAATACTTAACTTTTGGAAATTTAATTCGTTAGAGTTAATTAATTAAATTGGTACAAAAAGCACTGAAATATTCTGACAATACGAAAAGGACGAATGACTTTTTAACCCAGTTTTAAGTCTTAAAAACGCTAAATGTCCACAGAGAATAGTAGTATTATGCAGCACAAATATTTATTTTTTAAAGATTATTAAATTTTTAAAATTTATTTACTTTTTTACACATAAACTTAATTTGATGATATTCAAAGATGCAGTTTTTTTCATTAATACACAGAAATTCATTATACGTTGTGCCTTTTGAGTGAGGTTTTGATTGAATTTTTATTTTTAAAACACTGCATCCTGTGGTAAGAAACGCATCATTTTCTTAACTTTGAGTTCAGCCCCTGAACATCATGAAAATTCCAGCAGATAATTTGCTGGGGCTTCTTCATGAGTAAAATCATTTGTTAGAATATCACATATATTTCAGATGGTAGGTTCTATAACAAATCCAAAGTCTCTTGAAGACTGAGCTTATTTTGTTACAGACTCTCTAATAAAAGGAAATAATAACAAAAGTAAAAAATATTAGCACCTTGAACAGCTCCAACTACTGTTAAATTTATGTTACACATAAAGGAATTAAACATGATGTTATATAATTTTTTAAATAAGAATACATATTTCATTTAATTTTGTGGGGAAAAAATACGAACTCGTATTAAAAGTTACAAATTTTTTAAGAGCATTAAAATAAAAAAAAATATATAAAAAAGCAAAATAAATGAGTTAAGCAAAAAGAAACGCTAAGAATGGCATAACTCTATGGCAGTATAGTGATGACGCTTCAGAACAAAAATCAATAATAAGCTACACTGACGAAAGAAAACTAAAATCTTGATCCAACACCCAGTATGCTGTCAGTACTTATAAGTATCATAAAGTTATTCAACGGTAAAATTAATTGTATACACTGTTCACTTAAAATAAATAATCAAATCAATTTCCAATTTCTTCCTTAACATGTACAAAAATAAGACGCTTACATTTTGATATTTACTACTTTTTCGAACAAAAATGACAATCTTCGCAATCCGATCAAAAAGTCAGCTGAAAGCGCAACTAAAACAATTTGCTCTAAACTCTAAAACAATTTGCTTTCCTCGCTAAAATACTCATTATAGAACCCATGCTGCCATATATCTTGAAAGAATGAATTTCAAAGAATATTTCAGCTAAGTATTGTCCGAGTATTCGTAAAAATGGTTCTTCTATGCAATTTCAAAGTGAGTGGTACTTATAAGTACCGTCGGTACATAAAGGGTTAAAAACCACATCTCTAAATGCACATCCAATAAGAGACTCGTAGTACATTTCAGAAAATACCGAATTTATTTCCTGTATTGAAACTATTTCACCCCAACCAGCAATTAAACGGATCAAATTCCCTTGACTTCTTTTCTTATTCTTTTGCTCCGAAAAGTATTTATACGGCTTTCCTATTCAACTATCGCTTACGTCAAACACATGGAGCATAAAAGAGGATGACTTGGAAAGTTCTTGTAAGGCTTGGGTTCACAAACAGGAGAGCTTTTCGGGTTGGCGATCATCATTTATGAAATGTCTTTACGAGGCTTCCATATTAAGGTTCAGTTACCACGTTTATTAGATCTACGCTTCATATGAAGGGATTGTGGAAGAAATTTCCTTTCCACCTCTTTAATGTTTCATGCAACCCTAAGATCCGCACCTTTTGGTGGCTTCATATATTCGTTCCAGATAATTACTCGAGACATATTTCTTCCCTTACCATCCTTCAACTGATGATTATTTGATATCTGTAATCAAATAACGATAAGGGATAGAGAATGTGGGAAAATATGGGACGAGAGAAGAGATGATTTGGTAGTTGAGTATTGAGATGAGTTTGTTATTGAAACGAGCCAGATTTAGAGTGTGTTTTATTTTTAAAAAAGTTTCTCGTATGCTTTGCTTCTCATTTTTGTATTTGAAAGAAGTATAGAGATTTTTTTTAAAAAAAAATAGCATTAAAAACAAGCTACACAATAATTCAAATGTCTAGCTCCCATTTTACTGGTTCCTTAACATTTTGTGCCATGTATTGATTACATAGTACTTGGAAATCCGGAAATTATCTCTTAAAATAGTTAGATAAATTTTGATATCAAAAAATAAATGAGTTTATAGAAGTTTAAAAAAAAACATTTTTTTCCCCGAAAAAAGTCTGTATGTTATAGAATTACACAAAACACATAAAAAAACTCAAATATTTTTTTCCCTTTTATCAAAATGTTTTTATAAAACATTTACCTTTTTTATGATTTACTTAGATCAGTGATTCTCAACCAATGTGCCGCGGCACCTTGGTGTGCCGCCAAGTGTTTTTTTTTAATTATTAATTACAATCTGAGAAAAAAAATCCGAAACCGAATCATTCGGCTGTTTTATGGCAATAAACGAAGAGTATTCATAACCTATTAAATTTGTCATTCCATGGATAGATAGATATAAAGAAACTGATAGGGTTTGTAATCCATTTGAAACAATCATCAGAATTAAGTGATCTTTGCAGGAAATATCAATTATAGAGCTTTACTTAAAATAGTAAACTTTTAGAGTCCCCGAGCATGCGTGGCGTTCGCAGTGCCCTCTGGACTGATGCTGAAAGCGTATAAATAGAGTGCTGTAGTAAGGACGTTGAAAATAGCTAATGATCATGTCTTAGTGGCGATCGTTTAGCCAGACCTAAGTATGCCTCCACGATGAAATAAAGAGAAGTTCTAACACCTTACGGAGTATGAACGGGGTAAGATGATTGGCCTTCGAGAAGGAGGGTTTTCCTATCGCGCAATAGGAGCTCGTGTGCAGAGGAACAGTTCCACAATGACACAAATTTGGAAGCAGTGAACCGACGAGCACCGAACAACTGGAAAATCTGGCAATGGACGACGGAAGCTGACGTCAGCGCGTAACGATCAACACCTTCTCCGTATGGCAGTGAATGACCGTACAGCTTGCTCCACTGAAATGGCCTGCACGATGATCTACTGCTATTGGTGTACTAATGTCGGCTTCGTCAATTCATCGGCATCTGTTGCACCATGGAGTGCGTGCAAGGGTGTCTTTATACAGGATCCCTCTCACGGCAAACTATCGACGGCTGCGTCTCCAATGGGCTTATGGCAAAGGGCCAATGGGCTTATGGCTTATTATCTCCAAAGCCTGGCAAGTTGATTGGTACCAAGTTGTCTTTAAGATGAATCACGCTTCAATTTGTGGGATCATGATTGCCGCATTCGGTTTAGACGCTATGCCGGTGAACGCTACCTTCCAGAATGTGTTATCGAACGGCATAGTGGATTAACACCCGGAGTTTTGGTTTGGGGTGTGATTTCGTATCATGAACGATCCATTTGACTATGAATTGAAGGTAATTTCAACAGCAACAGGTACGTCCTTGAAGTGCTATAGCCTGAAGTCGTTCCATTCCTTCAAGGCATCCCTTGAGCTATCTTTCAGTAGGATAATGTACATCCACGTGTTGCAAAGACTGTTCGAAACTACTGTTTAGCCTAACACCTGGAACTTCGTCCTTGGCCTGCTTATTCGCAGGATATGTCACCTATGGAGCACGAGTTGGATTTGGTTGGTTGGTGGTGTCGCTCGTGATCCGCGTTCTGCAGCTTCAAAAGACGAACTTGCGCCGCACATACAAGAAATATGGAATTCTCTTCCACAAACAGACATTCAAAATCTGTTTGCCTCCGTTCTACGTCGAATAGCAGTACTTACTGCAGCGCGTGGTGGCTATACCAAAAACTGATTCCGACACTTAATATTGTGTTTTTGCTTTGAAAATTTCATCATTTATTTGTAAAGGGTGTTTTTAGAGGTATAGAACTTTAAATTGCAAAAAAACAACGATGTATTATTCGATTGACATGAATTCTTTTTATTCGAAAGATAATCTTGCTGCATTACATTTTAAATATGATCAAGCAAGCCGTAGATTCGTCGAATGGGCCCAAAACGAGATTGCCGTTGTACCCGATTTTCATAAGCGAATTTTGTTTAGCGATGAAGCGCACTACTGGTTGAATGGCTACGTCAACAAAAAACTGCCGCATTTGGAGTGAAGCTAATCCACAAGTGTATGTTGAAACACCGTTACATCCAGAAAAACTGGCTGTTTGGTGCGCTTTATGGGCTGGTGGAATCATTGGTCCGTACTTCTTCAAAACCGATGAATGCCACAACTTACAGTCAATGGTGATCGATATAGAGCCATGATTACTAACTTTTTCATTCCTGAATTGAACAATCATGATGTCCAGGAGCTGTGGTTCCAACAAGACGGCGCAACATGTCACACAGCTCGTGCCACAATCGATTTATTGAAAGACACGTTTGGTGACCGCCTAATTTCACGTTTTGGACCTGTGAATTGGCCTCCAAGATCTTGTGATTTAACACCGCTAGACTATTTTCTTTGGGGCTATGTAAAGTCATTGGTCTATGCGAATAAGCCACAAACGCTTGACCATTTGGAAGACAACATTCGCCGTGTTATTGCCGTTATACGGCCACAAATGTTGGAAAAAATAATCGAAAATTGGACGTCCAGATTAGACTACATCCGAGCCAGCCGAGGCAGTCATATGACAGAAATCATATTTAAAATGTAATGTCACAAGATTATCTTTCGAATAAAAAAAATTCATGTCAATCGAATAGTACATCGTTGTTTTATTGCAATTTAAAGTTCTATACCTCTAAAAAACACCCTTTACTAATACAAGTCGTTTATGTATTAAATTTCATTTAATTCGGATGATACCTTCATGGAGTTACATTTTCTTTCATTAGCATTTTAAAAATGAAAAAATCTTCCAGAATTATATATAAATGAAGATGATAACTGAAAATGGATTTATTATTTTTTACGATCAAATAAAATCAAAATTATCAAAAAACACTAAGCTTAAATTTTGCATTAAATACCTTCTTATAAATAATTTGTATTTAATTACTCACTAATAATTTTATTGTCTTCATTTTATGTAACATTGAAATTTATTATCATGAACTATTTTACAAAATGTATTACAGATGGATAAAATTATATTACACTTATTTTATTCTCTTAGGGTGCCGCCAAATTTTGAAATCGTTAAATGTAAACCACAAAGAAAAAAAAAGAGGTTGAGAATCATATATATAGGTAAACCTTTTCCTAATCCCCTATAATCCCCTGAGCTATCTTCAGATTATTGTTTCCTTGATATAAATTCAACTTCCTTAGCTTACATGCATTTCAAATAATCAAAAATTACTGATGAATTTTAATGAAGTTTCTTTCGCAAAAATTATCTACAGTAAAATCCGTCGTATAACACGCACCTATACTTTTAAGCTGTCATTTTTAATTTTTAGATATATTCTCCGTATAACAGGCTCCCCAATTTTTACTTAAAAAACCTGAAATACAAATATGCAATGCTATCATATTTGTTTTGAAATCATTTATTCGAATTATTATTCCAAGCTCTAGAAAGTAATATTATACTTCTAGAACTCCAATCCTTTAAGTTCAGAAAAAAATGCAATTTATAAGAAAAAAAAACAGTATTTCGATATATGTAGAAGTCTTACTTCTTTCTCTACGCTTATCTTTTTTTTAAAAATTTAAAGCGATCATTTTTACATACGGTACATAACACGCACTCGTAAATTTTGATTTTATCTTTTAAGTTAAAAGTATACATTACACGCCTGACTTTACAGTGATGAAATTATTCAACTCTTCCGAAGTAATTTCTATTACGTATGACTGGCATCTATATGGTCAAATGTAATTTTGAAAGGATTAAGTGAAATTGTGTTTTTATCTTGTTTAAAGGATCAATACAAACAAGAAAATCAAGTGCGCGCGCGCGTGTGTGTGTGTCAAAGGGCATGAATAGCATTAAGGCTCTTGTCATGACAAAACTAGAATTAAAAGTCTGTACTTAAATTTCTAATTTAATCGATTCCGCGATCCAACACGAAGAAAATCGGTTACGAGTTCAAGTCTAATATTACTGTGCTAGCGCACACTCAAATTTTTCTCTGTCAGATGTAAAGCATAAATCTAGGTTTTTACACATGAAACTCTACCTAAATAATATTCATTAAAATAAATGGATCTGAGAGAGTCATTTTGAAATAACTGACTGTTTTGAAATTTCGGTTAGTGAGTCTGAAAGCCGTGATAATTACCAGTAGTGTAACCTGTGATTTTGTCCTTTGTATCTCATGCTTTGAACTTTAGCTCAAACGAAATAATGACTAAATTATACTTGGATATGCATATAAATGTAATAAAATTCTCCTCTGATGTTTAAAATGCATGTTTTTTTAAATTTTTCACTTTGCTGAGAAACCAACATTCTGTCATAATAACCCTTAATGTTGGCTTTTCTGAAAAATTAATTTGTTTGTATTTCAAGCTAAAAATTGGCCAAAATTTTAAAAATAAATACATTTATTGTAAATACACTTAATTTTATATACATTGCTTGCATAAAAAAGTAGGCTCTTTTATGACCGTTTTCTTCAAAATTATGCAACCTTTATCGCGACCCCAATCTACTTCTGTTACTTATTCCGTTATTCAGCAATTTTGTAAACAAAAATCGAATATTTTTAACCTTTCCGATATATTGATGATGTGTAACCTAATTTTCCAAGTTACATATCTGAAATAACTACATTTATAAACAGCATCAAATATAATTTTGATACTTATATATAGCTTTTATTCATACAGTTAAAGACAATTATACAGATATACGTATCATTAACTTAATACTACTTTTGCTAAGAACCAAAGGAAAATACAAAAATAAACAAATTACTGTTTTATTTCGTTTAAACATTTTTATGTGAGATAATTTCCAAATATTAAGAAAAGCATTTTACAAATAACCTAGCATCATTTTTTACGTTTTTAATCCGGGATCTCAAAGGAGGAACATTGAATATAATCAAGATTTATTTTTATTTGAACTTTTTTGCACCGGTTGCTCAAAAAGAATTTGATTATGATCTTGGAGACCCAGTAAAAACAGTTTTTTAGTACGAAAATTAGGAACATCCTTTAATTATCACGCTTTTTTAGAGAAATAAAAGCCCCTTTGAAAAATATGTGTTATGTCCTTATAATGAGTTAGAAATATTTCATTTATATTTAATAGAGCGTATGCTCATATTAAATGGAAAAAGGCTGAGATGTATTTAAAACATTTTATTAGTTTTTTTCTCTATAAATCTCTTTTGTTATAATTAAAGAGGAAGTAAAAGAATCATTTTTGGTCATTAAATACTTTTCTGAGAATTTCAGTTGCTTATTCAATAATGGAACAACTATATTTGTTAAATTATCTTCAGTTAAATCTTTTTTTTTATCCTCTGAAATTCAATGAAAAAAAATTATGTGTTTCTATTTTCATCAACGTATTCCGCATTCCCGTTTACATTAATTTCACTCTAATGTTTTTTTCCACACTTTGCTTGAAGTGCGTATCTGTTTATTTACCTAAAACTCATAACTATACCTAAGTCAGTGTTGTTAAAACTATGGGGCACATCCCTCTAGGGAGGCATCATAACCCTACGTGGAGGGCGCAAGCATATCGAAAAGTCGAAATTAAAAGATTATTTAAACAAATATTGATTTACCGAAAGGAAACAAAACAGAAAGAGAGAGAGAGTAAATTCTGACATTATAGAAAACAAAATACACATTTACACTAATATAATATACTTATAAATGTATCAGCAAATGTAATGCCTGACTTATAAACTTCAATTAATCTTATAGCCCCTAGTTAAAGTTTATTTTAAATTATTTAAAATACAATGTCCGTATCTGCCTATTAATTTAAATCATAAAAGAAAAATGGCAATTTCTGAAAGGTTGCATAAAAGAGCGAAATAGAATAAAAACGATGGTTTTTTTGCCTTGATTGTGTCGCCAGTAGCCCCCGTAGGATTTTCAAGTGTGAAATTAAAGTTAAAATGTGTGTGCGAGGTTATGACCTCACGATAGAAGTGAAAACTTATGACTTATGCTGGCCAAAATAATCCAGTTGTTAGGATGTACCGCGTTTGCTTTTATGACATTTTCGCTTACGGACGTTAAGTAGTTCCTTTTTTATGCCCATTTATCGGTAGATTTGCTTATTTCATCAATTCTCCGTAAAGGGCAATGTTTAAATAATCATGACTTCTTATATATATATATATATTATATAATAAAAATAATAAAAATATCCAAGTGGAAAATTCTTATGTAGATTATATTCAAAAATAAATATGTCTACATGGTAACGTACTATCGCAGCAATGCCAACCTCATGATAACTCGCCAAGTTGGCAACCCTAATTTCACATGTGTCATATGCATTGAAATGACAACCATGTGCTTCATTCTCTTCTTAAGTATTGAATAATGTTTTTTTTCTAATTATTTTCGCGGGCGTTCCTCTTCTTTAGTTCACTTGCTGGAGTTCAATGAAAGTGGGTAACATGGCTAATATTTAAATAAAAAAACAAAACTTCAAGAGGAAAAATGTGCATGAAATATTTACTTAAGAAATACACGTGCCTAAATCCGATTGAGCGCAACGCACCCGAACCTGAACGCTTAATTTAAATTCACTCTTCAGCAAAACGCGCCTAAAGAAGTTATCACTTGAAAAAAAGGAATTTTTTGAAAAAGATTCCCCCCCCTAGTTCTGTGACCAGTAGCACTCCTATAATTTCTGAGAGTTGAATTAATTAAAAAATTCGGTCTATAAGCACCATTTAATTATTGTATTAATAAAAGCCTCTTGTAAAATACTTGAATATAAAAGTATGAGATTTAAAAGGTTTTCTCTTCATATGTGACTATGAAAGAATACTTCACTGAAATTGTGGAATTTGAGGTCACAAAACATAATGATGTTAATGAAGGTATCAACAGCGGTATTTTATGTGAATGAAGATATTCTGCAAGTAAAGATTTCTCTAAGATGGTCATAAGCAGAAAAACAAAAAAAATTGTTGTGCCATTTTCTAATCCTAATCAAATGGGCGAACTTTTGTGAAACTTGACAGAGATTGTTTATGCATAACATTTTCTTTTATAGAAAGTCAAAGTTAGGTGGCGTCTTTTTGACAGACTTGACTCACACATGCATAAAAACTGTGTTAGTTTTATTTAAATCTGAAACATTTTTTTCACAACTTTTGACTGTCATTCATAAAACGGCTCTATGTAAGATCCCATTAATAAAAATATCATCGTAAAATTATGAAATATTGGATAACAACATCTAATGATGCAATGAAGAGTGTCAAGTTTCCACATTTTCAAAGATATGCTCATCCTCACTTAACCAAGTGCTACGGGTTCCCCCCCCCTTTTTTTTCCCGAACAGATATGATTCTTCCTTTAACATCGCGCTCACTTATCGTTAAGTTTGGGGACACCCTGCATATCATAGTCTTGCCACTCAATTGTTTATATTTTTAGATTATGGAAGTGGAATAAAGAATATATATGATGAAGTAAATCAAAAATAAAGAAATAAATATAGTTAGTTTTTCTTTTTTAGTAAAATAGAATTTAAAAAATTAAGTGTGTGTGTGTAAAAAAACAATTCTATATTTTTTCATACTCTGATCTATCTATTACTATTATTTGTAGTTATATCAATGACAAAGATGAATTAAAATTTAATAAATTTAATAATTATAATTCTATTGCAGTTAGGCTTGTATTATGAGTATAATTTTTTGCTTATTAATTCATTTAAGTTAATTTCATAAATTATTAATTTAAACTAATTAATTTAAGTAGTTCATTGATTCAAATCATTTAATTCCTTTCCGATTTAATCGTGATATTATATTGTTATCTTATTTAATTGTAATTTTTTTGATATTACTGTATTTATTCTTTTGTGTCTTGTTATTGTCATAATTTGTATATTCTTATGCTTTATTTTTTATATTTTCATTGCTGTATTATTATTGTAACATCAATCTTAATTTCTGTAATTATAATGGGATTAATATATCATTATAATTAAGTATTTCGAAACATTACTTCGTCTCATAGATTACTATTTATTCATATGCAATCAATTTTTTTGTTTCAAAATGCTTCATTTAGACAAAAAAAAATTTACATAAAACAAAACCCAAATAAATAAAACAATAATACATCTTATGATTTATTGTGAACTTTACTCCATTGCCACCGTAAATTTTGACTCGAAATTGTATTGTATGTTTTCTTAACATTGAATATTTTTTGTGTTGTCAAATACAATATTTTTTACTGCAGTTGTTGTTTAATTGCATTTCTTTGTGTTTGTCATTGGAACACTGCTAAGGCATTAAAGAAATATTTAAACATAGAATACGATATGAAGGGTCGTTGTTTTTTTTTTATTAACATATGAAAAAGTTAATGAAATTGAGTTTGAATTTTAAGAAACACAATTATCGTTAGAAAGAAATATTCGTAAGAAAAACTAGTGTTAATTACGTATTTTTTTGCCACAAGTGAAGTTTATTTGCTTTGTTAATTTAGTAAAATTGTTCTTTTTTGAAGGTAATACTATGTCAGTTTTCTTTTTTGCAAAAGTGTCTTCTTTTTGTTGTTTATCTATTTCTTCTTTACATTAGTACAGTCCAGTTTAGTTATTTTAATTATTTCATATCAATGTATAAAAGAAGCTGCTCTAGGAATGAAACAAATTACTTCACATTCCTTTTCAAGTTATTTCTCGTATTCTATTTGATTGTAAATAATTTTTTCAATAAGAATAAATGTGTGTGTGATATATCTTTATTACTTTCTTTTTAGTAAAGAAAATTCCAATGTATTTGCGACGTTCTTGTTTCTTCAATAAAAAGCTGTTCTGATAATATTCTTACTGTATTTGGGGTTCGAGGATTTTATGGGAATCAGTCACAAAGAACAAGACAGTTCTTTAGCAGAGACGGAAATGTATTGTCGAGAAAACAATCCTTTAAAATACAGGATATAACAGTAATGTTCACAGAATAAATCTCAAAAGGTCTCCTCACCTTCTTCAGTGCTCAGATAGAACTATCAGGGTCTAAAATACACGTTCGTAAAAGATTATTCACAGGCACCGCTCGTCCCATTCAACAGCTGAGATAATCGCTAGTCGTCTCTTCGCTATCAAGCCAAGACTACTAATCTCTAGTCATAACAATACTAACTCAATTTCGCCGAGCGTCTCTCTATTTATAGCCTCAAGGATCCTTCGAGAAAAATGTACTAGAAAGATTCATCATAAATTGTGAAAAATCCACTAATTTCCAGAAGAATCCATAGGGTCACGAACTCCACAAAAATGATCCCCAATATGGTCGCCAAGTCGCCAATTTGACTTAATTACCACGAATTCGCTACGTTCCCATTGAATCGCCATCATAATGTAAAGGACGGTGTTGCTTGCGAATATTACAATAACATAAAATAAATAAAACACAGTATAATATAAATGCAGTTCATATCCAAATACAAATTATTTACACTATTTTACACAAAATTCGTAACAATGTATAGCTATGAAAATGGCGTATATCTTTTATTCTTTATAGTTTAAAGAACATTCCAACACGGATGTAAAGATAAGAACCTCACTTTTTTCCAAAGAGAAAAATTTAATGAACAGAATTATAAGCTTATGACTAATACTCAGTCCTGGCTTGGGTTCTTACATCTGTTTTCAGTTAATTTATTAATAATTAATTTTAAAATCCAAAAAAAACCCTTAAAATTCCTTGTAAATTATCGCTCGATTGATTTTGAATTCTATGATAATTTCTCATGCCACGCAATTGAAATGTCAATTTCTAGGAATTTTTTTGGTACTTACGTATTAGCGCCACCACAGCCAAATTGGCGCCCCGTGAATCATGCCATTCTGTACCAAAATCTTACTGATTGGAAATATTTTTGTAAAACACACGTTGAAATCTTTGTTGTTTTAATATCAAGAGACGATTCGAGTGGCGCAAATTTCTATGTTCCAATTTTTTTTAAAAATATTCATAATACTTTTTCTTTTTTTGCTTCCTTAACGTTAAAAAATGTATTTTTTTTCATTTATTTTATCTTTTTGGAGTACTTATGTATTATACAGTCAACCAATTTCGCCAAACGAAAATTGTTATCAATGCACTCGAAAATGCACAATAAGGTTTTTCCTTATTGGCTATATATCGTGCCCTTTGGCGACATAGGTACTTAAGTATCATCGCAACCTAATGGCAACATTATATTAAACAAAGCACATGATTACCAGTGCATAGCGTACTCGGGGTTGCCAACTTGGAGAGTTTTTAATGAAGTTGGCGATTGTAATGACACAGAAGCAAGTACCCGAATTAATATAAAAGAAAAAAAATATAATATTGCAAATATTAAAATCAAAAATAAAATAAAAGATAATTTTTTTTCCTATATAATTCCTTTAAATCGAACATTTTCATTCAAAAAATATTCGGGATGTAACATAATTTATAATGAGTAAGTGAAAGGAATATTAATTTTTCATTTAGAATAAAAACTAAAATATAAGGAATGAAAAATAATGCGATTTGTTCAAATTAAATGCATACATATTTGAAAAAAAAAAACAATTTTTTTTTTACTTGAGATAGGAGTGGAAGCAAAAATCAATAAGCATTCCGCAACTTGCAGTTATTTTCATAAACGCAATCATTAAGACAAAAAAATTATACAGAAATTACATTACTTTTCATTCATCAATCATTGAACAACAAAAATATGCTGACAAATCTATTAATACAAACTGCAAAATAAACGTAAGTTAAACAAGATATAATAATCGTCTGCATGCAATCTAAAAAAAACATAATTGTGAAAAAAATGTAAAATTAATTAAAACATAGGAGAATAGATCAAATGTAACATATGCCATCAGTTAGATTTGCAAATATGCGTATTTTATTTAGTAGTTTATCAGTTTTTGAAATAATTCACAAGTTTTAAGGTTCACGTAAAAACAAAGTATTTTGAAACAAACGTAGTGGCTCAGTTTTAGAACATTTATGGTTATCAACTTTAAAAAATATATACTTTAGACTATATTTATCAATTTAAGAATTTTTAAATATTATTAGTTTTTTATTTCAAACAGCTTATTTTATTATTATTTTTACTGTTTATATTTGTATATTATTTAGTATTAAAATTTCGATTTGTACCGATACTGTTATTCATATTATCAAACAATTTTTTGCATTCAGATTGTGGCATCCTGTTAAAAATAATTTTTAATGTAATTTGTTTTCGAATATCGATTTCGAAGTCTGATGAATTTTAAAAATAAGGAAAGATGAGTTTTTTAAACAGCTTTTTAGTAATATCGGTATATTTAGTATCCTTCTTTCAATTCTTAAGAAAAAGAGGGCATAAAACAATGTAAAATGTTAAGAGTAAGAAGAAATTTGCTCTGATTTATCTTTTCAGTTATTCATAATTAAAACAAATATTATTTCGAAACCTTTTTACTCAATGTAACTTTTTAAAAAATTATTTCGTATTTTTCAATGAAATTCTTAAGATATATAAAACAATATATCTCTAAATCAACCATCTATTGAAATAAAGAACATCGACAAATAATAATACAATGTTTTTATGTTATCTTATTGATAGCTTATGATTTGTTTATTTTTACAGATTCTTTTTTGATGACTTCTGATGCATTTTATTAATATTTTGCATGCTTTAGATTAATGAACATTTGTGTGTTTCTGCTTCAGAAATTTTTCTATGAATGACATTATGATCTTTACTTTTTTTGGACTTTCAATAGCATTCCCATGAATAATGTATTACACCGTTACTAATTTGCCAAATCAAAAGATGCCACGGTACTTACGTATTATCACAACCTAGTCTTGAAATTATATGAAACGAAGCACCTGGTTGCCAACTAAGCGATATTCAAATATGAAATAAAGAAAATGTTATATATATATAGAAAAGAATATTAATATAACTGTTATTAATATAACAAGATAATATACAAAACTGTTATAAAGAATCCGGGCTTAAAGTATTCAAAAGTAATAGCTTATATTACGGAATTACCCATCAGAATGTAATAAAATGTTAATCCATACATTGCAAAATTCTCCGAGATTTTTTGAGTCTAGTCCAATTAACCGCACATGTGAGAATTATTCGGTGATCGCAGACGATAAACGTTTTACACTAACTTCATTAGTAAAGCTGTGGAGAGCACAATAAAAGGTGCAATGCGTATTTTGATTGACGGAATTTAAATCAGTCACGCGTGTGCAACGACGTGTTCTAACAGAAGGGAATGTTGACCCACCAACATCAAAATCTATCCACCAATAGGAAAGAACTTTTAAGAGGACGGGAAGTTTGGTATCTCAAACTGGCAAGTATCCTTTAGTTTTCATGATAGGATACGCTGTTGATCATATGAGTGATTCATTTTGTAGGAGTCCTGATAATTCTATTAGGCCAGCCAATAACTACATTCCATTCTGTTCGTACACGTCGCTGTACACACGTGACTGTTTTAAATTCCGTTAACCAAAGTACACACTGCAGCTTTTACTGTGATGTCCAAATCTTTACTAATGAAGTCAGTGTAAAAAGCTTATCGTCTGCAATTTCCGAATAATGCGCGCACGTGTAGCCGATCGGACTAGACCCAAAAAAACTCAGAGAGCTTCCTAATGCATCGATGAACAGTTTATTACTTTCTGAATGGTAGTTCTGTAATAAAAGGCCATTATTTTTAGATACTTTAAGCCCAGACACCTTGTATTTTCTAATGCTTTATGTTATTTGGAAAATATGAAGAAAACATATCTCATGCAGCAAGATGTAAATGACGCAGTATTTTTCACTCTATAGAAAGTTCGAAAAAGAACTCTTTCGAGAGTTGGAATCAAAAAAGTTGTCAAAGAGATATATTGGTCAGTGTTTTAAAATGTCCAATTAACTGGTCCGTAATAATTCATTAACAGAGTATTTTTAAGTGATGAATAAAAAGTGTATAATATCTCGCTATGTATGTTTTTTATGCAGTTGCTTATCATAGAATTCCCTAAAGGTAAATGCTAAAAAAATGAATTTGTTTGCCTCCCTACCCCCTCCGATCTAACTAATCACCCAAAATGATCGAACAAAATCATAAACAAAGTGCTCGGTCCTGATGGATTCGTTAAGTAGGGGTCCAACTGCATATTACATTTTATAAAATAATAGGTTCCCTAGCTCTTCCTAAGATCTGCCTTCAGTGGCATTTGCAGATCTTGTGCTTCGAAAGATGTAAATAATCATTTAATCGTGACCATACCTGGTCCTAAAGTTCATGGAGAGAACTTTAATTATATTTGTTAGTGCAGTGTTTCTCAAACTTTAAATACCGGTAACCCGATTTTCAATCATAACTTTCCCCCGCTGTACAACAATAATGTATTTACTGCAATAAAAATGCACTTTGACGCTAAAGCTACAATGCGATCTCAGTTATAAACTGTATAAGTATTAAATTTCGTAAATGTTACTTTAAAGTAATACATATTTTAAGAAAATTATTTAAAATATATATTACTTACTTATATATATTATTAAGTTATTTTTTTCTCTAATTTTTAATTGGAACAGATCGCAAAATGATATATTTAATTAAAGATATATTTCCTTCAGCATCCATTCCTCAAAGTACAAATGTCATTAGAAAAATAGTCTAGTCTATGTTGCTCTCTATCATATCCATCACATTTGGCATTATCGGGTACGTTTGCGTGAATCTGGGCAACCTATCGGACGTCTGCGCAAAATATGTAAAAATGATTTCCCTCGTACAATTCCAGTCAGTTTTGGTCGACTCGATACTTCCATAACTACCAAATCTAGCTTGAATGTACATTTTTTAATTTACCTGTTAATTGTAATTCACGATAATTAAGTACTTACGGCAGTAGATTAAAACAAAATCATACATAAATTTTTAAGTCATAAGCAAACATTCAACGATAATAAAGGATCAAAAAGTACACAGACGAGCATGGTACCAAAAATTAAATCAAGGAAATATTCTCCAAAAATACTTCAATTTTGGATTTAACTCTATTGAAGTAAATGATGGGGAAAAACGCCCCAGCTCGTTATGTGTTAAAACTTACAAATATGAATAACAACGTATGAAAGTTATTTTTAAAACCTTGTAAAATCATTTAGCCATGTTGGCAAAGAATTTAAAAAGTATTTTCTTGATGAGGACAACTTGGTAGCAAGTTACGAGTGGAATAGGGATACATTTCAAGATACTCCAGAAGGGCTCTCAACTTCCGAAGAAGAAATCTTCATAGATTTCCCATCCAGTGAAAATTAAAAGGCAATTTTGTAATAAATCAATCTTTGAATTTTGGGTAGAGGTGAATGATGAATTTTCTACACTGAAAACAAAAGCGCTTCATTTCCATTTTCAATATCCTACCTTTGTTAAACCGGATTTTCTGCGGTGGCTGCTTTGAAGACAAAATATAGATCTCAGCTAAATAAAGAAAAAAAACTCACAGTATCAATTTCTGATATTAACCCTTCCTTTGAAAAACTTTGCTCTACAAAACAAGTTCTTGGAAGTCACTAATAATTATTAAACTTGTTCTTAATTTAGTGTATTACGAAATTATTTATAAAATAAATTCTTCGGTACTGATACATTAAACGTATAATGGCGGAAACACCGGTTCTTCGCACGAGTTCATTTTTTAAAAAAAATAAAACATTATTCTTGATATAATAGCTGAACTGTAAGGAGAGTAAAACTGCGTGCCCGACATTGTGTAAAAAATGTAAAATGATTTTTTTAGATAAATACTATAATTGTAAATAACTGTTTAAAAGTACTGTAATTTTAAACCTCACATAATTAGCATTTAGAATTAATATTAAAAGATGAAAAATAATATAAAGTTCCTATGAAGTATAATTGTGTTACTTTTTAATATTTAAAGTGAGAAGACTTCAAAATGTTTTAACCCGGGAGCAGGCGTGCACTCGATACTAACGTTAATGGTAGTGCGGGGGGATTCAGTCACCCCAATCATTTCTTTATAATTATTTTTACTCTACACGATACAAATCGGAATTTCAGTGAATAATTTAATTAAGAGAAATTATAATTATATATATTCAAGGAATATTCAACTTTTTTTTGATTATTTGAGAAAAAATCCAATAAAACCCTGAACTAAAATTATTGGAAAGTGCAAGACCTTAATAAAGGACGCAAATCAGAGAAACTTTTCACTAATATTACAGAAATGTTATTTGCTGGCAAGGCTGTCATATTTTGTTCAAGTAATTGTAGTTTTAATGAGCTTTCATGATCGAGTTAGTGCATATTAACGTCGCACTGTTCAGCTACACGAAGGCTTTTAGAGAAGCACCTCGTAATTTTGAACCTTAGTTGACGAGGACGATACTTGATCTGGCCTCTTTTAACTACCACACTACTCCAACAAGAGGACGTTTGAGCTCTCGACAGATTTAACGTGCACCTCCCCCATACACGACGGGTCTTTAGTGGTACTGGGCTCGAACTCGTGACCCCTTTGGTGATCAACAAATAGCAAGTTGAACTTTTTCTTTTTTGTGCCTTTTTGACAAGGTAAACTGAACCTTGTTGTATACTTATGGTTTCATATTTTAGTTGATGGAATTCTTTAGAAAGCATTTGAAAATTTTCCTTTCGTTTCATGTTCATCGTGTTTCTCAATCATGAATAATATGCATTATTTTACTTGATCAGTTTCAACTTCCTTCAATAAAGATCACAGATGCCACGCGCCACCGCTCCCCGGTTGAGTGTATTCAAAATAAAAATATGGATGTTCTAAAGGATATTTTTCACCATACTTTATATATTTGAGATTACTCGTAAAAATAAATCTTAGCCAAATATTCCTTCAAACCAATCAATTCTTTTTTTAGAAATATCGTAAAACTCTTCATCATTTACAATTTCCCTAAGTGAAAAACAAATACATAAAAAATGGGACGGAACTAATGTAGAAACCATATCAGTAAGTTTGAAGGTCAATCAAATGATCAGCAAATGTATTATGCTGCCTGGCTGAGAAGTGAATGATGTCTTATTTTTCTTTCTACAGTTAATATACAGTATTTAAATAATAATTAGAGTGATGAAATGATTATCTTAGAATTTTTCAGGGTCTGGGTTTCGTTTTATCTTTTAACGAGTATTATTTTATGTTAAAAAAGAAGAACGCCAGATGATAAACATAAATTATGTAAGTATTGTTGTGTATTTTTTTTTTATGGAAAAAAGTATTTTGTTTCACTTCTTTCCGGTTATTTTTTTTAAAAAAAATCTTTAAATTTTCGATATGCTGGCGTCCCCCTTGTAGGGTTATCGCACCCTCCAGGGGGCCGCCCCACACTTTGAGAAACACTGTGTTAGTGGAAATTTAAGTAGATACTTTATAATGCTGGAAATACAAATCACAAAAAGCACCGTGTTTTCCTTTTTATATATTGTATTTTAAAAACCTTTTCAAAAAGAGTTTATCCATTTTAAAATAATTTAGTTGTTATAGACGTTTTAAATCATAAATTTCTGCAAGCAAAATCTACAGTTCTGTGTCTTTTATATTTACGTTTTCATGATTTATTATAAAGTAAAAAAACAATTTTTAAAAATTTAGCTCAGAAATTTTAATATAGGTAATATTTGCGTTATACTTTCCTGCTTTCTTAGAAAATAAAAAAGTGACTGATAAAAGCTTAATATTATTAGTTGCTTTTTTACTATTGTTTTTCCGTGATAAAGTTAAGATTTATGCAATAATTTTTATAAAAAGTAAATAACGATTTTTATATAGGGGATTTTTTTAAACTAATTTCCATACGCTTAATAAAGTCTAACTGGAATTTAACAAAAATATAAAATTAATTCCTGTTTTCTAAGCAGAAAAATCCGGGGTATTCAAAATGGTTACGTTTGTGATATGCTTAAGCTGAATCCATATCCTCCAATTATTAATTAAACGAGGAAAAATTAGAAAAAAAATATTCAAATGATTCTTAATAAAATTTTAATAGTATTTGATCTTCAGTGGTTTAGTTGTTTATGAGCTGTTACCTTAGAGGTTGCAGAGCTGCTCTGTTGGCTATCGTTTCTGATAACAATTCCATGACACCGGACGTATTGGATTGTGATCATGATCTTAAAAACCTGGCATCACTTGTAAAGACCATAGCCCTTCAGTGCCCACTAGCGTTCCTGCCCATTCTGGAATTCCAGATAACGAGAAAGCTGACATCATGGCTCAAAAGGGTGTTCTTGTCCTGCAGAAAGTTTCTCGTCTTTCTATTCCATTAAAAAGCTTGTGACCGGGCTTTTATCGCGATTTCGATTAACTGTCCTCTTGTGATTTCTTTGGAGCCAGAACGGCAATTCTTTCCTACCAACTCAAGAGGAAAATGTGTTTATGTAAATTAGAAATAATGTATATATTGGAATTTTAGCATTCACGTGGTCACTAAGTGAGATCACTAAATGAAGTCGCTGATTAGAGAAGTAGTCGCAAAGTGATATGAGATAAAGTCTAGAAGACTCTTAATTCTGGGGAATTATTCTAGATGAGCCAGGGAAAACGAATCAAAAGTAGATCTGAGACCAACGGAGCATAGTCTAAGCAAGAACCAGCCATATTAAAGCTGAACGGAAGATTTAAGGACCGTAGCTATTTACCTAGGATATAGCGTAAAGCTTGATTAATTAAACTTTAAGTACACGGCGTTTACTATTGAGATAGACTTTAATCTGTAAATATAGATATAGTGGTTAGTTGCGTTATGTATTGGTAATACGTTTGTGTCTTCTCATACTTGATTCTCCTCCTCCTAGATTAATATTGTGTTGTAAGGTGTTTAAACTAAGAATATAAATATATTTTAGTATGAATGAATATATTAGTTCTTCATTACTTCCCACAAACATAGGTCGCGTGAATAATGGAGAGTGGATGTTTCCAGGGGTGGGGACACCACAACCTTATTAAAAGATCAATCATAGCCCGTGCTCAGGAAGACCTCTACAATCATGTTTTCCACACAAGACTTGGTAAAATGCTATCCTGAATTTGTGTAATGGCTCAAGGCGTAGAGCGGTCACTGAATTCTGCCTAACCTCTGGACATAATTGTCTGCGAAACCATCTATATAGAATCCAAGTTGTTCCTTCCCCGGTATGTACTCTGTGCAGCTCTGGAGAGGTCATGCACTCCGCATATTTTCTACACTGTGCTGCGCTGCACAAGTAGTTTCTCGCCGTGCGTTACTGGGATGATAGAGATATGTTAGATTGATAAACTCTGTTTCAACATTTTTTGTATTTTTTTCCTTTTTTATATTTTTTGTAACCATTCATAATCTATTATTAAATTTTTTTTAAAAAAGATATATATATAATGGTTTATGAGAATTTATATTCATGAGCCACAGTTTTTATGCATTTTTCAAAAACCATCAGTCTCTAAAATTTTCAGGTGTCTCCACGGGTTTCTTTTTAGGCACTTGTTAAATTAATTCTTAATTCATGATTCATAGAATCTTACCACCTATCGTCACTTAAGTATTTACGATTTTTACTTAGCTAAGAGTTATTCCAAGAAATTTTTACCATTAATTTCAATTCGGACTATTAGGGAAGATCAATAAATATTTAAAAAACTACAGCAAGCAAAAATTACTTCAAATTATCAAACCATTTAAATGTTATTTTCTATAACTATTTTAAAATTATTTAAATATTGAAACGGTTTTTATTAAATGTATGAATAAATACATTTATTAAGAGTTTAAGGAGATATATCGCAGCTATGGTAAAGCAATTGAATGTTTTGATAATCATCTTAGGGAAAAGTCTGTACTTCAAAATTTATATTACACAGCTATTTATATCTTATATAGATATAGCTCTTTTATACGTAAATGTTATTGGAAGCATTCATTCCACACATAATAAACAAATTCTGTTAAATTGCATATTTCTATCGGTTATTCAAATTATACTCAATACCATCAGTGTCCTTTAGATAATGGAAGCTATTTTCTAAACATAATTTCGAATATCACATACGACTGTCCAATAATTCGCTTGCACAGTTTTAAGCTCTGAGATATTCAACGATTCGAGCTTCCTCGTTATTGAGATACCAATTAGAAAGTTACTGACACGATTGCTTTATAAAGGATAAGAGCTAATAGTAAGTGGAAATCAAGAATTCTGCCATTTCTTAAAGTTCTAATTAGCTGATCCGGAAAGTCGGGGTTCTGGAATTTCAAGAAACATTTAGTGTTTTTCTATAGAAATCAGAGATAATTGCTAATGTGCTTGAATAACCACATATTTTCAAAAGATAAATTCTCGAAAAGATGATAGATCAGGAATATTTGAATATAATATGTGATTTTCAGGGAATATTAACAGTTTTCTCAGAAGGAGCTTACAAACACAGAATAAAATTAATTTAATATGACAGGTCAATCTTCAATTACCAGTTTTTTTAAATTAGGTGTTATTCAAATGTCTGAGACGAGACTGGATATTCATTTCAAGACATATATTATAAACAAATAATATAAAAATAAATTTAGTCAATTCCCACTTAAGAAAACAAAATTTTTATTTTAGTTACTTTTTATTAAATAATTATTTTTAATATAAATATGTATATTTATGACAGAACCACAATATTAAAAAGGCAAAATGGAAAACGATTTTCATTTTCTTTCTATATTTGTTGTTGGACTATTATTTTTGTTTGTTAATATTTATTCATTCATAAATTCCATTCTCAGAAATTAGGCCATCTCAGGTAGGATTCGAACTCACAATCTTTGGATTAGAAGTCCAATCGCTACAGGGACACAAAGAGTGATTTTCCCTTTTATAAAGGGTGTTTGACTATTATTTTTATACTATATTACTATTAATTAATTAATATTTGAAAAACTGTGTTAACATCAAGTGTTATCCACTACAAGTTTTAAAAAAATGTATGTGAACTTCAGGAGATATATAGAAAGTATTTTATGAATGAATGAAAATTTGAACTAGATATATATATATCTAAATAGATATATATAGGGAGAATGTGAACTATAATGGTAGAAATGGAAAAAACTGTTTGATTTTAAAGCTTAAGTCAGTGTTTCTCAAAATGTGGGGCGCCTCCCTGGGGGCACGATAACCTTACGAGGGGGTCGCGAGCATATCGAAAATAAAAGATTTAAAAAATAATTAATTTACTGGAATGAATTAAAACAAAATACTTTCAGACATAATTAAAAATGCACTTTTTCTCTGATATAAATTATAGGCGATATTAAATCATCAAAAAAAACTTCTTCAATACTTAATTAGCTATCTTTGATCCTATAACAAAATAAAAAAAAATATTTTATTTTATTTCCTGTAATCCCATGATGAGATAGTTTTTATTGCGTTTTCTTTTTTAAAACTAGCATTCTACTCTTTCAGAGAAAAAACAGATCCCATATCCAGAATCGAAAAAAATTAGGAACATAAAAAATTCATCACTGCCATTATTTTTGAAATACTGCGCATTATAACTGTAATTTGTTTGACCTTCTAAGTTATTGGAACTGTTAGTTATGACCCCTCTCTTATGTGTTTTTTCTCATTTAAGGAAGTTGTAAGTAATGTTTTTCTCTGTTGCGCTTTTTTCCCATGCAGAACGGTTTTATGGTATTTGGAAAACCAAGGTGAGCACTTTGATGGATTACTTGGCCAAGACTTAGACTAAGATCAGTATTTTCAAGCATATAAAGCATAACAATTGTTTTTAACAGTAATATGCATATTATCATAAAGAATACAATTTTTACCCGGAAGTGGTCGCGCGGGACACACAAATCACGAAATTGTTAATTCTGGCAAAACTGTTTATTTGTTACCAAAGAAAAATTTAAAAGTCCTTGAAAGTAGGTAAGTAAACTTTCTCTTAATTAAATTATTCACTGGAATAACGATTTGTATCGTGTAGAATAAAATAATTATAAAAAAGGATTAGGGTGACTCAATAACCCCGCTCGACCATATCGAGTGCACGCCTGCTCCCGGGTTAGAACATGTTGAAGTCTTTTCTCTTTAAATATTAAAAATAATACAATTATTCTTCATCGGAAATTTATATTATTTTTCATTATTTAACATCAATTATAAATGCTAATTCTGTGAGGCTTAAAATTACAATTCGCTTAAAACTGATTATAATTTGAGCAACCATTTTAAAAAGATAATTTTGCATTTTTGTAAACATTGTCGAGCACTTGGCTTTGCTCTCCTTACAATTCAGCTTTTATATCAATAATGTTTTATTTTCTTATAAATGAACTCTTACAAAGAGCGTCTACTTCTGCCGGTATACTTTTAATGTATCAGTGCTGCACAGAGTATTTTGTAACTAATTAATTAATACCAGATTAAGAACAAGTTTAATAAGTATTAACGACTTCCATGGGCTTGTCTTGCAAAGCAAAGTTTTTATAAGGAATGCTTATGATTAGAAATTGACCCTCTGAGTTGTTTTTCTATATTTAGCAGATATTCATATTTTGTCTTCTAAGCAGTCACCGCATTTTGCAATATGTTCAATTTAAAAATTAGAGAAAGAAAAAATAACATAACAAATATCCTATTACTTAATTAATTTATTTTTTTGCTTAAAAGTAGTAATCAAAATTTACTACTTATGTTATTAATTTGTATGTTTTATAATTAAGATCTCGTATTGTAGCTTTAGCGTCAAAGTGCATTATTATTACATTTAGTGCATTATCAATGTATAAGGGGGGCGCGATAAAAATTGTGATTGAAAGGGGGCGCCAGTATTGAAAGTTCGAGAAGCACTGGCTTAAGTCAGTGCTTCTCAAACTTTCAATACTTGCGCCCCCTTTTCAATCACAATTTTTATCGCGCCCTCTCCCTTATACATAATAATTTACTGAATGCAATAATAATGCACTTTTTGATAAAGCAACAATATTTATTATAAACCGTACAAATTCATGACATAAGTATTAAATTTTGTATACGTTACTTTTACAAAAAAAAAAAAGTTAAGTAATAGGATAATTACAAAGTTATTTTTCCTTTCTCTGATTTTTTAAATTGAACATATTACAAAATGCGGTGGTTGCTTAGAAGACAAAACATAGATATCAGCTAAATATAGAAGATGAACTCAGAGGGTCAATTTCTTATCTTAAAACTCATTTCTAAAACTTTGCTCTGTAAGACAAGCCCATGGAAGTAGCTAATAAATATTAAACTTGTTCTTAATTTAGTATTAATTAATTAGTTCTAAAATACTTTGTGCGCCACTCATACATTAAAAGCAGTGTTTCTCAAACTTTCAATACTGGCGACCCAATTTTCAATCATAATTTTTGTCTCGCCCCCTGTACAACAACAATAATGTATTTACTGCAATAAAAAAAAAATGCACTTTGGGAGAGAGACGCTAAAGTTACAATACGATCTTAATTATAAACCGTACAAATTAAAACGATAAGTATATTAAATTTTGTGTATATTTTAAGTAATATATATTTTTAAGAAAATTACTTAAAAAACATATATTACTTAGAATTATGTTATTTTCTTTCTCTAATTTTTAAATTGGAAAAGATCACAAAATGATGTATTTAATTAAAGATTTATTTCCTTCAGCATATTCATTTCTCAAAGTACAAATGTCATTAGAAAAATAGTCGAATCAATGTCGCTTTCTATCATATCCATCACATCTGGCATTATAGGGTACGTTTGCGTGAGTCTGGGCAACCTATCGGACGTCTGCGCAAAACATGTAAAAATGCTTTTCCTCGTTCAATTCAGTCAGTTTTGGTCGACTCGATACTCCTATAGCTACCAAATCTAGCTTGAATGTACATTTTTTTAATTTCCACCGTTAATTGTAATTCACGGCAATTAAGTATTTACGGCAGTAGATTAAAACAATATCATACATACATTTTTAAGTCTTAAGTAAACATTCGACCCTAATAAAGAATCAACAAGTACACAGACGAACGAGCATGGTTCCAAAAATTAAATCAAGGGCGATCTTCTCAAAAATACTTAAATTTTGGATTTACCAATACTGAAGTAAATGATGGAAAAAAAAAAAAAGCTTGGTAGCAAGTTGTTTTTACGAGTGGATTTTTATTTTCTGGATGAGGATCTATTTCAAGATAGGATCTATTTCAGAAGGAAGGGCTCTCAACTTCCGAAGAAGAAATCTTCATAGATTTCACATCCAGTGAAAAATTAAAAGGCAATTTTTGTAATAAATCGCTGTTTGAATTTGGGGTAGAGGTGGATGAGGAATTATCTGTACTGAAAACAAAAGCACTTCGTATACTATTACCATTTTCAACATCCTACCTTTTTCAAACCGGATTTTCTGCAGTGGATGCGTTGAAGACAAAATATAGATATCAGCTAAATATAGAAAAATAACTCCTTAAGTGTCAATTTCTGATATTAAAACCTTCCTTTGAAAAACTTTCCTCTACAATAAAAGACCGTGGAAGTCCCTAATAATTATTAAACTTGTTCTTAATTTAGTAATAAGATTGATTGATTGAATATTAACGTCGCACTGTTCAGCTGCACGAGGGCTTTTGACGACGGACCACGTAATTTTGAACCATGATCAAGTGACGTGGATGACACCTGAGCTGGCACCCTTCTCCCCTAACTACCACACTACCCCACGGGAAAACGTTTCAACTCTCAACAGATTTAACATGCATCGCTGCCCTACATGGCGGGTCTTTGGTGGTACTGGGCTTGAACTCGTGACAAGGCAAGCCACGATCCGATACCTATACCACTCGGCTACCGCGGCCAAATTCAGTAATAAGAAATTATTTATAAAATACCTACTTCAGTACTATACATCAAACGTATACTGGCTGAAACACCGACTCTTCGCACGAGTTAATTTTTTTTTAAAAATAAAACATTATGCTTGATATAATAGCTGAACTGTAAGGAGAGTAAAACTGTGTGCACGACATTGTATACAAAAATGTAAAATGATTTTTTTTTAGATAAATGCTATAATTGTAAATAACTGTTTGAAAGAACTGTAATTTTAAACCTCACACAAATAGCATTTAGAATTAATGTTAAATTATGAAAAAGAATATAAAATTCCGATGAAGAATAATTGTGTTTCTTTTTTAACATTTAAAGCGAGAAGACTTCAAAATGTTTTAACCCGGGAGCAGGCGCGTACTCGATACTAACATTAATGGTAGTGCGGGGGCACTTAGTCACTGCAATCATTTGTTTAGAATTATTTTTACTGTACACGATACAAATCGGAATTCTAGTGAATATTTTAATTTATAGAAAGTATCTTACCTTCTTTCAAGGACTTTCAATTTTTTGATGATTTGAGAAAAATCCATTAAAACTGAACTAAAATGATTCAAAAAAAGACCATAATAAAGGACGCAAATCAGACAGTTTTCAATTATCCTACAGAAATGTTAAACCAATCAATTCTTTTCCAAATATCGCAAAACTCAATTATTTACAATTTCCCTAAGCGAAAAGCAACCCACATAAAAAGATGGGAGGGAACTAATATTGACAATAACCATACCATAAGATTGAAGGTCAATCAAATGATTAGCAAAACGTACTATGCAACCTGGCTGAAAAGTGAATCATGACTTACTTTTTTCTTTTCTACAACTAATGTACAGTATTTCAATAATAATTACAGTGGTGAATTGTTTATCTTCTTAGAATTTTTCTCAGGGTCTGGGTTTCGTTTTTTAACGAGTAATATTTTATATTAAAACGTAATTAAAAAATCTCTCATTGAGGAAAAACAGCAAATAAAACAAAATGTTTTTTTTTTCTCTTTAATTTGGTTTCGGGATCAAAGATAGCTATTTGATGACGGAAAAAGCGGGTAATAAATATAAATTATGTCAGTGTGTTGTTTGTGTATTTTTTTTTTTTATTATGGAAGAAAGCATTTTGTTTTACTTCTCTTACCGGTTTTTTAAAAAGAAAATCTTTAAATTTTCGATACGCTCGCGCCCCCTTGGGGGCATCATACCCCCAGGGGGCGCGCCTCACACTTTGAGAAACACTGGCTTAAGTGATAGGTTTGTGAGAATTCAACCAATATCAAGCACAATTAATTGTATTTCTTATAGTCTAAGACGAAAATCTTTGAACTTCTGAGTAATATTCTACCCCAAAACTATCGTTTTCCTAAATTCCAAATATTTGAATCGTTCAAGTAATTTAAATAATTCTCAAACTTTTTTCTGTTTGTTTGTTTGCCTTTGCCAGTAAGCCGAATTTGTATTAAAAACATCTTTTACGACAAAAAAGTACTTTCACAACTGAATGTTATACTTTCACTTCATTCATAAATATAATTTTTCACCAATTATTCATATGCGAACCTAGTAATCCATTTTGACTGTATACTGTATAGTAAATTATTAAGGCAAATTATTATAAACTGAAATATGCTTTAAACGCCAGGACTAGAGACGATATTAATATTGAAGGAAATTTCTACCTGAAAATGTTTTTATTTTTATAGCTATTCTTAAGCAGTAGACATAACTAGTGATACTGTAATTAGGAAATTCCAAAAGACATTGTTTTTTCTTACCTTAGTAATCCTATTAAAACTTTCTGACTCCTTTCCATTCAAGATCTAACCAATCAAATTTTCACATACTCCCAAGACTAGCTAATCACAATGAAGGATATGTTTCACGAGAATACCGAGTGAATAGAATTTATCTCCTGTCTGTTTTGAACCGAGAATATACCATCCATTATAATTATTAAGAATTCTCCCCTAACACTCATTGCTCGCCTTTGCTTTGAATTCACTTTTCTGCATAATCGTATAAAAGCCTACACGCGTCATCTTTTGAATTTCGCAACCTAATTTCTTTGAAAAGCGGAGTTCAACTTTGTCTTTCGAATCTCTGGAGATTTCGCCTGGCTGTTTGCTCAAGTGTTCTAATTACGCAGCAAATGAAACAATGTTAATGAGCTTAAATTAAAACAAACATTTGTTCTCCGTGTATAAATATTATCACAAAACTTTTGTAATTCTTGAGTATCTCTTAGGTGTATGCGATAAAAATACTTCTGCTATCAATAAATGAATTATTGATTTTACTTCAATCAATTCATTGTCAAATACAAGATGTCTCGTATTAAGCGCGTACGAATGGGCCAGATACAAGATATCTCTTAACATGCGCTACAATTTTAGATTGATTACATATCTCCATTTGATTAGAAAATATAAAAATGAATGAAAAGTTTATAAAGTGTAAAAATCATATTAATTATCAACTTTTATTATATTAAAATTACAACTTAGATTATGACATAATAACTAGACGATACCATAAAAACGATTAGATTATAATATAATAATTATAAATATTTATATGAATGTATTCCTTGAGATTTCAGAAATTATTTTATTGTTGGTGCTGTGTATGATGAGATTTAAGGTATCCGAACACGTTCAGAGTACTTTTTGACAAAATAACATATCTAAACATATAAAGGCTTTTTTAGGATTCAATACCAATAGATACTAATATTTAAAATAAATTGCCGGAATTTCATAAAAATCACAATAATATGTGAAATTTTAGCAATATTTTTGTAAGACTTCAAATCAATTAGAGAAAAAAGTAATAAACTTATATTAGTAAAAGGATTACCAAAACTATCTAGAGAAATTTATCTAGAGAATGTACTAAAATTTTCATGTTTTATTAAAATTTGAAACTTTTAGAAATGATTGAGTAAACGTTATAAGAAAAACAACGCATTTATGAGACCATTATTTAAATACCATGCCCTAACTCAAATAATATTCATACTATAAGAAATATCTTAGTACATTCTCTAGAAAATAGCATAAATATCAGGTGCAAAAAGTTTTATAGATATACATTTGTAATATTTTGTGTGATCAGACTCGCCATGATAAATTTCGAACAATTTAAATGCCCACTTCTATTAGATCAAAGACCCACTTACGGGTTTTCTAACTTAATAAAATTGCTTATAACTTGGCCTCTAAGAAGCATAGAATCAAAACAAAGTATGTTTTGTAAAGCCAAAATATAGATATATGAAATAAAATAGAAAACAAAAATATCGGTCTTGTCCGAATTTGGACATTTTCAACGCGTGTTCGGATACCTTAACCCTTTCGTTCACCATTTATTTCTCTTTTGAATGTCTCGCAGTTTATCACATTTTAATAAAAATTAAACCATTGCGTTTAAGGAAATATTTTTCCTTTTGTTTAATTTTATGCTTACATTTAAATTTTAGGGGCCAGGAAAAATATTTCCCAATAACCCATTCACCGTCCTAAAGAAAATTAAATTTAATGGTGATTATTTACCATGAAAGGATCAGAGGATGCTGCAATGCACAAGAGTAGATCACATTCTACACACATGTAGCCGTGACTCCTTTCTTGTGCTATTGTGCTACATTTCCTATATTGTCTATAGCAGGAAACCATCTGTGGCATATGATTTCCCACAATGGCTAAACACTCCTCATAGGGAACTACAGCCGCTACTTTGTCTGGAGGCTAGCAGGACCTTCTTTTCTTTTTCTTGAGTAATATCCGTCTATTAGCTGACGAACTAATGTTATGCGGAAAAGGTTAGCTAGCCTAAACTTATGTTACTTTTGTTCACTTACCACAGTATCCAACTATTTATGATGGCGTCATTAAGAAAATAAAAGTTTAGTATGAATTATTCTTCCCATCGTAACAATAATAGCATAGTCATTATATTGTAATAGGTTTTGCGCTTCACACCGTTGTATTTTGTAAGGTCATGCAGATGGGAAGTAATTTTCCCAAGACCTACGAAAGAGTTAAAACAATGATCGACGCAAAGTGATGGGTAGTTGCAACACACCTTATAAAAAACCCTGGTCTCCTTAAGCTTTACACATTTGATACCCTTTTTTTTTTTTGCTTTAGGAAATTACACATTTGATATGAGATAAGAATTTTTATAGGCATAATCTTTTTTTTGTTTGCTTTTCTTAGCTTAGAGAAAGAGGCTTTAGATACTTTTAAATTTAAAAGTGACAAAAGTCAAACTATTCAAAGGGACTTGGTATCCTAAAAATTATGTTTTTTTATTTTCATTTTCTTATCGTGTATTACTTAGAACAGGGTTTTAAATAAAAAATGCGTTATAAAAAAAAAAAATTATTTTATTGAAAGTTATAAAAAAGTGGGTTTAAAAGTACATAATGTAATTTTCTTCCCTTGTGAAATTCATGTAAAATTTTAAATTAAGTCTGTTCTTATGATATATTTTCTACAAATGTAATACTTTAATATTTATAATATAAATATTGTTCTCTAAAAATTTGATCTTTTCTTAAAGCTAATATCTTAAACTGGTATTTATATAAGTTTATGCCAGAATTATAAACAGTTTGTGTTTTTCGAAACCTTAGTGCATTAAAATGCTACTCCTTCGACAATTCGTTACCAATCACTTCAACTTTTTTCCTGCGTGCTAAAAATAAAGCATGTAATAAAATAATTGAATCTTTTAAAAAAAAAATAAAAGTAAACCATACAACATTTTATGTTTTTGTCAAAAACGAATGAAGTTATTCTAAAATCGATCATAAAGTTGTTAAAAACACCCATAAGTTTTAATAGTAGTTTTGATTTTTAAAATACTTTTAAATTTTAAAAGTGACATCTGGTAAAGAATCAAAATACGTAAATAAAGAAGTTTTAATCATTAATCTTTACCATGTTTCCTTTAAAAATAAGGCCTAATTGAAAACTAAACCCTTTAATGACGTTCTGGAATGCTCTCAATATTAGCTCTTATAAGGGAAGTCACATTAAAAAGCAACAAAAAGGTCAATAGTGAAGGACCTCTAGATTTGGGGAAACTATCAGGTGACGAAGATGACACCTCAGTTAATGCCCCTCTTCTCCAAACTTCCTCACTCTTCGACGTTGGGTCGTTGAGTTTTGACAGACTTAACCTGCACAAGCCCTTATATATGTTGAGAATTTAGTGGCAACAGGAGTCGAACCCAAAAACTAGATAGACACATCCCCTGAGTGAGTGACTAAATAGAATATTAACGTCGCACTATTCTTCTACACGAGGGCTTTCGGTGACGAATCTTTTAATCCTGAACCATGGTCAAGTGATGAGGACGATACCACAGCTGGACATTACCTACTATAAGATCACGATTACTTGATCATCGTGACAACACGAAGGTATAGAATCGGAAAGTAATCCACAAATCAGACCTCGAGTGTCTCCAATTACAAGTTTACTCTAGTTCCATTTTTATCAATTGCAGTTACGGTAACAGTGATCACAAAATAGCAAATTATTTTATTCAAAAAAAGTAATTAATTACACATTCAAACTATTTTTTACATTTTTATTAAAATTATGAAATTAATTGTAATGAAACGTTATTTTAAAAAATAATTTGCACCATTTTCAAAAGCAAACTCGAGGCAGTAAAAAAATTATTTTCCATTCACGCCAAATTAATGTATTTCGTATTTTCGGTCCACAGCAGAAAAATAGGAAAGTTGTACATATCGTAAACATCTTTCAATTAATTTTTATAACCCTTCCACAGACGTCATTTTCACAATTTAATGGAAACTCATTAAAAAAAGAAAAAAAGCAATAAAGGAGAATTATTTCCTTAGTTGTTCTTTTTTTTTACATTATACAGCATGTTTTCGGTTTGTTTGTAATAGATTGAAAAAAAATTAAATCACATTTACATGCATATGTTTTAAGCATTAAAAACAGAAAGCTACGAGCCTAACTTAAGATTCTTCATTAAGATATCTTCCATATTTGAATAAAAACTTAATACTCGTGTTTAAATTTTTTTATGTTATCTTAGGAATTTTTTCAACGACTTTTTTCACAGATTACTTCAATAATGAAGTGATTAAATTCGTATGATAATCTGTAATTAAATGTCTTTTTTTTAATTACTTGTATAAGTCTGACCGGACAAAATGTTAATTAAAAACCTATTTTTTTGAAGTTTTATTTTTATTTATTTAGTAAGAATATTATAACAATGGCTCTCTAACTGTGGGGTGCACCTTCCTGTGGAGGGGCGTATAAACCTAACGAGGGTGGCGCGAGCATATGGAAAAATCGACAATAAAATATTGTTTAAAAAATATTAATTTTCTGAAAGAAAGCAAAACAAAATACATGCTGAAAAGATAAAAAGCACATATTTACTCCGGTAAAATATGCTTATAAACGCATCAGCATAGTCCAATGCATTTGATTGAATGAAGAATAAGTTTAATAACTACTAGTGACTCCCATGGGTTTGTCTTGCAGTGCAAAATTCTTCAAAGGAAGGTTTAATATTAGAAATTGATATTCTAAGTTTTTATTTTATATTTAGCTGAGATCTATATTTTGTCTTCAAAGTAGCGACTGCAAAAACGCTTTGATGAAAGTAGGATGTTGGAAATCGTAGTAGTATACGAAAAACTTTTTGTTTTTAGTGCAGAAAATTCGTCATCCTCCCCTACCGTAATTTAAAAAGTAATCTTCAAAACTTTTCTTAAATCCAAAAAAAGAATGATACAAATTGAAAACCGTTCGGATACTTTTCATTGCATTCGAGTGAACACAAAAAATGGATTAAAGAAATTAAAAAGGAATTATAAGAAGATAATCCACATAGAAAGAGAAAAGGAAGATAATCCACACATAGAAAGAGAAACATAAGAAAAAACCACATAAAAAGAGAAAAAGAAGCAACTCTATAGTATTTGCGAATTCAAAGTGGCTGATCAAAAGGCATTTGAAGTTCGAACGCATACTAGCTCATCCAACCTCAAATATATCTATTTTTTTAATTTAAAGGCGACACAGTACGATTCAAATGACAGAAATTGGTCAAAAAATGAAATGTAATTTCTTTTATCCTGAATTATTCTTTTACAAATTTCTATAATTTCACAAAATTTTAAGGCTCCAAGTTTAAAAAAAAACATAGTTATGATAACTTTTACGTTAGTTTTTATTCACATCCCAATTGCAAATCAAAACTTTAAACGGATTTATTTCATTCAGATAAAAAAAAACTAGTCTGTCTTCATTTAAAATGCTAAGGTTTTGTTTCTATTGTGACAAATGCTTTAATGCTTTTCTGGTTGTTACTAATAATGCAAGCATCGACAATTGGTGCGCAATTTTGTCAAATCAATACTTATTTTTTTAAAACAAATAATTTAATTTAGAATTAATATGCAAAATCGCAAATATATATATATATATATATATATATATATATATATATATATATATATATATATATAAAGGGTATATTTTTTAGAGGTATAGAATTTTAAATTGCAATAAAACAACGATGTATTATTCGATTGACATGAATTTTTTATTCGAAAGATAATTTTGTGGCATTACATTTTAAATATGATCAAGCAAGGCGTAGACTCGTCGAATGGGCCTAAAACGAGATTGCCGTTGTTCACAATTTTCATAAGTGAATTTTGTTTAGCGATGAAGCGCACTTCTGGTTGAATGGCTACGTCAACAAACAAAACTACCGCATTTGGAGTGAAGCTAATCCACAAGTGTATTTCGAAACACCGTTTACATCCAGAAAAACTGACTGTTTGGTGCGCTTTACGGGCTGGTGGAATCATTGATCCGTACTTCTTCAAAAACGATGAAGTCCACAACGTTACAGTCAATGGTGATCGCTATAGAGCCATGATAACGAACTTTTTCATTCCTGAATTGAACACTCATGATGTCCAGGAGGTGTGGCTCTAACAAGACGGCGCAACATGTCACACAGCTCGTGCCACAATCGGTTTTATGAAAGACACGTTTGGTGACCGCCTAATTTCACGTTTTGGACCTGTGAATTGGCCTCCAAGATCTTGTGATTTAACACCGCTAGACTATTTTCTGTTGGGCTATGTAAAGTCATTGGTCTATGTGGATAAGCCACAAACGCTTGACCATTTGGAAGACAACATTCGCCGTGTTATTGCCGATATCCAGCCACAAACGTTGGAAAAATTGGACATCCACATTAGACTACATCCGAGCCAGCCGTGGCAGTCCTATGCCATAAATCATATTTAAGATGTAATGCCACAAGATTAGCTTTCGAATAAAAAAAAATTCATGTCAATCGAATAATACATCGTTGTTTTATTGCATTTTAAATTTCTATACCTCTAAAAAACACCCTTTATATATATATATATATACACTGGTGTGGAAAAATTAAGGTCATCTGCGGACGTGGTTCCTCGAGGACGACCACTACTGAACCCCCGGATATCTGTTCCTGTAGTTCGAAATTGTCTCCATAGTCGTGAAACGATGCTGTGAGCAATTCCGAACTCTGCAGCCCCACTTGTCACACTGCGGCCTTCCTCCAACTTCCCAATGATTCGACCTCGAATAAAAGCATCCAGATTGATTATTCGCCATTTCTCGCCGAGGCAGCAACTCGGTGTGATTTTAACTGCTATACGTCGTGCAATCTCTTTGTCAGAAATACTTATCTTACACCGACAACATGCTTTATACTACTCAGACACCCCCATTACGTCTACCTGCATATCTGCGCATGTGCTACCGTACATCACCTTACTTAATCTCCTGATTGGTCTTTCTGTCCGCTCTGTGCCTCCTCGTTCAGCTGATATACTAATTTTTCGACTTCGTCCTTAATTTTTGCACAATAGTATATATATATATATATATATATATGTATATATATATATACATCTTTATGTATAAAAATCTTCTGTACGTGTGTTTTTTTGTCACTAAACTCCTCCGAAACGGCTGGACCGATTTGGAAGAAATTTTTTGTGTGTGTTCAAGTAAATTCGAGAATAGTTTAGAGTCAAAATTCGGTCTGATATCGCAATTTGTTAAAAATATAATAATTAAAAACATTCAAAAAATACACCTCAATATTCACCTGCATGGTTGTAACAACGGTATTATTATAAACATGTGTCCTGTAAAAAAAAAGTTTTAAATCAATTTCTACTTAGATCTCTCTCTCTCAACCAAGAAAAAAATTATTTTAGCTTTATTTTTATTGAACAGTTGCAATTAATATAAATATGTATATACATATGACAGAATCACAGCATTAAGCGGTAATTAATTTTTATTAATTATGATTAAATTTTCGTATTGTCATCCAAAACAATCGTGTATATAAAATTTCCTGTCAACTGAATGCTTTTACACGTGAGAAAAAAACCTTTTCAAATTTTGACATAAGTCGCCAAAAGGGTCGCTAAGTCGCAAACATGGCTGTATTTGTAATTTTTTAAATAATTAATTTTTAATCAATTAATTTTTTATTAATTATAATTAAATTATTGTATTGTCATCCAAAATAATTATGTGCATTTTATTTCAGCTCAATTGAGCGCTTTTAAATGTATTTTAATAACGATTGAAAATTCCACCAAGATAAATAAACAAACAAAAAAATAATTATAGAGATTGTGAGCTAATAATAGGAATTGAAAAAGACGTAAGTTGGCGTCGAAAATTGATTTTCAGTCAAACTGGCGAAACTCGGTCTTTATTGTTACGAAAATGCAGACGATTCCCACTTTTTAGCGTTTTTAATTAATATCTTTGCAAATAATATTTATTTATGTAATTCTTCTGAGCGTGTGTGTATGCAACTGAACTCCTCGTAAACGGCTGGACCGATTTTAATGAAAGTTTTTGTCTGTTCCAGTGGATTCGAGAATTGTTTAGATTTATAATTTGGTTTAGAAATGTTTATTTAACTAATTTTTTATTCATAAATTGTTGATCTTGGAATGTTTTACATTGGATCCGGCAGACAGCGCTACGATCGCAGTATCGAATATTCAAAATATTTTATTATAATTCAAGTTGGTCCCGACAGTTGGTGTTGTGATCATTTCAGGAAAATATTTTGTCGCTTAGTGCTATTATTTTGTTGAAATAAATCGTGTGTTAATTAAATTATTTTACATTCAGATGTAATTAGTGCTTGAAGAGTTTTGAAGTGTGCATAAAAAACTATACATTCTCCAAATTTAGTATGCAATTGAAGTGAGTATTTTACATGATTTTCTATTAAATTGACAACAAGTATCCTAACCTACAAATCTATTTGTGCAGCTAATTGATTACACACATTATTAAACTTTTTTTTATCTAAAATTATTTTTATCGGAAATAGTTTGTGTGTGTGTTTCACTTCTAAACAACCCAGAAGTATAAAACTTGGCACATAATTACATTGTAATAACTTATTTAAAAAATACAAATTTTACTCAAAACGGTCCCAGATTGTTAAAACTTATTCATAAATGTGTGTGTGTGTGTGTGTGTGTGTGTGTGTGTGTGTGTGTGTTGCAATTTTTGCAGGCGCATTTAACTGAAATGTGGACTTTTAAACATTGTGCGCGAGCAGGACTTATCACAAACTTATCTGTTGAATAGTACCTTTTTAATTAATTTTGTTTATTTTAAAATAAATGTGAAAAAGACAAAAGTCTTGGACCCCTTGTTGTCTCCCACATATATATATATATATATATATATATATATATATATATATATATATATATATATATATATATATATTATGATCTCTTTGAAAGAATACAGAACTTTAAGGAAAAAAGAAAGAAGAATTTATTGGAACTTCTCGAGATGTTTCATTTAAAAAGTGATCGAGGTATTTATAATTGGAAATTCGTGCAAAAGAGAGAGAGTTTCAATCGCGTCTGCATCTATACAACAAAGCCGAGCAAAGTAAAATACTTCAAAATTCCATCTATAAAACAAAAGCCGGAAACTGATCTACGCATTTATTAAAAAAGAGTTAATTAGTTCTTTTTTTAGCTTTACAATCGCCATTTTAATCATTCGAAATATATAAATTAAAATCGTCTGTCTGATTAAAACGAAACGAAATATCTTAAATTAACTTTCCTTACAACGGAGCTCTATGAAAAACAATACGTGATTAGTTCTTATTTTCTATCAGAATAAATAAAAATGACTATTATTTTCCCTCTTTCACCGTATCCATCTTTTCGCCCATAATAAAAATCTCGTTGATTAGAACGACCAAGAATTTTAATTACTTCAAACACTAGCGCGCTCTTTTCGTCAGATTTTTCGAACAAAAGAAATCATCTGCTTCTTTTTTTCCCCATCGAATGAAAGCCTATCACTGCTTTTGAGAAGACAATAGAGCCCGAAGCCAATTGGACGCATTTAAAACCAATCCAGCCAATCAATATTTAATCAAGGTTTGTGAAGAGACGAGGATGAAAAAATGTCGTCCGACCATCGCTTTGTTTCCCTTTATTACTAAAAGCTCCAAAAGTAAACGACTCGACCAATCAGCGAACTCCTTTACGACCTCGAATTAAATGTTCAAAGAGGGAAAAAGTTTTGGAATTATATACTATTTTTTCAGTTCTTTTAGAAGGAAGTTTGAGTTTGACATTAATAAAACTTTTGGAGCGTGATAATGCGGAGGAAAAATTTTTATTGTTATTTTTCTACACGAAAGCCCCACTTCTTGGATTTTATTTGTCTTTCTATGTGCTCGGCGAAGAACAAAAGAAAGTGACTTTTTGATATTAGGCCAATGTTTAAATTATGATTGTTGTTTGAAGAGTACTAAAAATGGGATTCCGGTCTGCAGTTCCGGAAATGGTTTTCAGATTTCTAAAAAAGTTATGATTTGGAAATGGACCTTAAATATCTTAATTATGGAACATGGATATTAAGAAAATGTTTCCTGAATGATATTATTCACGAATGTTTGACTTGCAGTGTGGAGTTTTCTGCAAATTACTTAAGTAAGAGAGTGAATGTTTTTTTAAAACTATGACTCATTTTAAGAGCATAAGTTGATTTAGAATTTGAGTCCATTTCATTTTACTACTGAAGAAGAATTATGCGAAATGTTAAAAATATATTCAAAAAAGAGATATGAATGGTAACATTATAAAACTCAAATAGTGGTCCATAACTATATTAATATTCGAGTTATGATAATTTATGTCAATAATAATTTAAAAAAAATATCAATCCAATCAATAATTCTTCAAATAGCCCGACTTTAAAAAAATCTTATCTAAAATGCAAGTTGGAACTTTGTTATTTTGAATAATTCCGTAAAGAAACGGTTTGCTTAGTGACTTAACTGTTAGCTTTTCAGCTTCAAATTCATTTCAAACAAAAAACGGAAAATTGTGTCAGCACTTAGACATCATGATAAAGAAGCAACGCAATTACTCGAAATACGAGATCTATAACCTATATATAGACTTAAAAGAAGTAAAGTGCAAAATTTTATGAATACTTTTCAAACAGGAAACTTTCTTTTAATTTTAAGGAAAGTCTTCCGTGTTTTGCTTTAAATACATACCGAATTTTCCGTGATCGATAGTATGGTACTTAAATAACTATTTATAATTAACAAACTATATCAATTAATGTTAATAATATTTTATGTTTTTCACTAATGGTTAAATTATAAATAATATCCTAGCTGTCTTATTCTTCTTTCAACATAAAATAAACAATTGGAAAGTATTAAAAATTGAAACAAATTTGAAGTAGATTAATTTTTAAAAAGAGAGATTAGAAATAACTCTAAGCATGCAATTTTTGAAAAATGACAATTTCTTGATTTCTAAATAGTGATAAAAGGCATAAAACTGTAATTATTTTAACATTTAAGACTTGTATTATACATATCAAATTTAGCTATGTTTTTTTTTTGGTACTCACGCATTATCACACACAACCTATTGACGACATTATATCAAACAAAGCTCATGGTTGCCAATTTAACCCGTAAGACACATAGAAAATAGGGGGTGCCAGCTTGGCGAGTTATTAATACAGTTGGCGATTGTTGCGATAATATGTAAGTACAGTTTTTTTTTTTTTAAACAGGGTGCTTTTAGTTATTTCATTTCTATTATTTTACTTCCCTATTTAAACCAGTATAAAAAATGTGTGTTTTAGAAATAATTTGTATTCTGTTTCGCTTGGTTAGAATCGCAATACTGTTAACTCTGTTATTTATTTACTTGAAATGAGTAGTTTCTTTTCAAATCGATTCAAACCCCTTTATAGTTATTTTAAATTTCTTATGGGTTGAATTTCGATGTAGTTTTAACACGTTAAACCAGTGTTTCTCAAACTGTGGGGTGTGAGCCTATTGAAAAGTTGAGAAAAAAAGATTATATTGAAAAAAAATTATTAATTTACTGAAAGTGAACAAGCAAAATACATTCTGACATAATAAAAAATAAAATACACATTTACACTGATATATTACACTTATAAATATTTTAGAGCTACACAACGTATTTTATAATTAATTAAACAATTCTAAGTTAAGACAAGTTTATTAATTACCCGTGACCCCATGGGTTTGTCATATATATATAATTTATAACAAAAAACTAACACTTATCTTGATAGTTTTTGTGCGGTTTATAATTAAACCTTGACTGCCGATCATAAGTCTTGTGATTATCTTCCCAATGCCAACCATTTTCCTCGTAGGCTCACTTATGTGATGTATTGGGGAGGGGGGGAGGAATAAAGGAGCAAAAATAATCTGGAATAAGTTAATCCTTTGCAAGCATTGTCAAGGGCCTTTTATTGCATTCCAAAGTCTTGGAATAATTTTACGGATAGCAGTGCACAGAAAAAATCGTACTTCGGAAAGACGTATTTATACGTCTGGAGAAATAAAGACTTTTGCTTAGAGAAACGTTTATATACACGGGGGCTTAAGAGGAAAAAGTCGTATCATAGTTTTAGCGTCAAAGTATAGTATTATTGAATTCAGTACATTGTTATTGTATGGGGGGCGATGAAAATAATGATTGGATATTGGGTCGCGAGTATTGGAACTTTGAGAAGCACTGCGTTAAACTAATGTGAATTGCTTTTCAGATTTTTCTATGATAAATTATTCATAATGGTTTTTTTTATAAAAATCTAATTACAATTACTTAAGATAAGCAATTTTTTTTCTCTTCAAGAATTTTGGATAAAAAATATCGTTTACATTTTATCATTAAAACTGGCGTATAACGCGCACTTTGAATACAAATAATAAGATCAAAAAATATTGGTGCACGTTATTCGCCGGGTATAAAATTGATAGCTTTAAAAATAAAAAAAGGACTTCTACACATATCGAAATACTATTTGTTTAAAAGAAATGTCATATTTTATGAACTGAAAGAGTTGTATTCCTAGAAGTATACTATTTTTTCAAATGTCTGGTATAATGCCTTGATTAAATGACTTGAAAACATAAGCGTATTGCATTAGTACATTTCAGGTTTCTTCGTAAAAAAGAGGGTGCGTGTTATATGGCGAATTTTATGGTATTTATCTTTTAACTTATTCCTTATATCTAATAGTAAAATACGAATAAATTTAATTTCATTGGCATAAAATGAAAATATGCTTTGAAATCCATCAGCGAATGTAAGACTTTTTGGGGAAAATGTTGGAATTTTACTCGAAGAAGATGCTCACAATCTGACAAATTTAATTTAAATTTAAAAAAATAAAATACACCAAAGGGATTATACATTCGTGTTAATGATGCACACAAGAAGTAAACTTTAAAATAATGTATTTGAATAGTTATATTTAATGCATAATTGGTTTTTTACTTATATTTTTTTAAAAAACATTTTTCAAAAAGCCCCATTTTTATAACAGAGGGAATCGTAATAATAATCATAAATACGTCGCAAAAACTTTGTGCTTATTTAAAAAAACAATGTGTTGGCTGGGTTGCGTAGTTGGTTTGTCGCTTGCCTTCTGTACCCTAGAGTGCGGGTTCGACCCTGACCCAAGTTGATGGATTTTCATGATGCAGAAAAGGATGCTGGATTTCCATGAAACAGCGGCCATGTCGCATGATTAATGGCATGTATAAGATCCCTAGGGGCGCTTTAAGCAAAATTAAATGCTAGTAGAAGATTCGTATCGTCAGGGCTCAAGTGCCTCCCTCTAGGGAGGAAATTGGGTGTCAAAATTACCGGCAGCAATAGGTATCCGCCAATATGTTGCCGCAATAAAAAGAGATACCAACTTTCGGTGATGTACTTGGTAGATTGATGAACTCTTTTAATAACAGTTGTTCATAATCTGTCATTAGAAATTTAAAAAATGTTAAAATGTAAAATAGTGCTTCTCAAACTTTTAATATTTGCAACCCAATATTCAATCATCTATTTTAGCGTGCCCTCCCCCCTTCATACAAACAACAATGTATTGAATTCAATAATACTATACTTTGGTGGCTATGAATACGACTTGAACCTCTTAAGTACCACAGGCGTATATATACGTCTCGCTCGAGCGTTGCATCAAATGCTCTGGACGTATATATACGTCTTTCCGAAGTACGATCTTTGCTGTGTACTGCTATTCATAAAATTATTTGAAGATTTTGGAATGCAATAAAAGACCTCGACAAAGTGTTTGCGTAGTGTTTACAAAATATCAGAATATTTCCTTATTTATTCCTTTTCTCCCACCCCCTCTCTGATACATCACATACGCAGATCTACGGGAAGAAAGGAGGCATTGAGGAGCGAATCGCGTTATTTTTAATCGGCAGTTAAGGGATTATTTATAAACCGTACAAATTATCAAGATAAGGGTTAATTTTTGTATATAAATTTATGTATGACAGCTCGTGGGGTCACTGGTAATTATTAAACGTTCAGTTAATTATAAAATACAATGTGCAGTACTGATACATTTATAAGAGTATCATATCCGTGTAAATGTAATTTTATTTTTATTATGTCAGAATGTTCTTTGTTTACTTTCTGTAAGTTAATAATTTTCTAAAATAATCTTTTATTTGCCGACTTTTTAATATGCTCACACCCCCTTCGTAGAGTTATCAAGCCCCCCTATGGTGACGCGCCCCACAGTTTGAGAAACACTGATGTAAAAGGATAAATAAAAAAAAAGTTGAACTCACAATTTTGAACCATGCATATTTGCTAAGATAATTACAAAACTTATAAACAAATTTTCAACTTTCTGATTGATAAATCTCTTGTATAAATTAGGAAGTTCACAAATGTTTGATTATGTTTATATGTCCATTCAAATAAGTTTTTACCAGTGCAAAGAAGTACATTTTCAGAAATATATAACAACAATTTTTTTTCTCATAGTCAGAACAGTATTAAAGAAAATCTGGAAGTTATATATATATATATTTACTTACAGATGGATGCGTTATCTTACTTTGTATATATCCTCTTTAATCCCCAAACAATAACTAAAAAAATGGATTTAGATAATTGTGACTGATATTTTTGTCTGGAAAGTTTGAACCATTTCTTCTTTATTTTCTGTGTGCAGTTATTACTTTTGTATGTTTTTATTTAATTAATTAATAGGAATTTTCTTTGAAAAAAAAACAAACTTCTACCATTTTTTCTACTGTGGAAGAATTATAATATTCAATTGTAAGCCTTTGTGTGAATTCGGTTAATATTTTTTTTTGTTTTGTTGTTAAGGTATCCTACGTTCGGAACCGTGATTTTGAAAAGCTTAGAAATATATAATATTTTTGATATTTAGCATCACTTAGTTTAGAAAATGCATAAAAAATTGTTTTAAGAATGTTATTACAGTAAAAAAATTATTTAAGTACAATATTTTGACAAAAAATGAACATGGAATTACCAATTTTCAAAATATTCTCCTTTTATAAAAAATGATTTTATTATAATAATATTTTGCCTGTATATATCTCAGACCTCTCTGTACAGAGGCTGAACTACAATTTTTGAAATATATATATTTATCCAGATTTTACTGCAACATAGGGAAGAAATTTTAAGAAAAAAACGCCGGTAATTATTTCAATTGGTGGTAACTCTGAAAATAATGTGAATTTTTCAAAAATCCTAGTCCAGACTCTCTAGAGAAGTCTTTACTTTATATAAGCGAAACATTTTATTATTATAGAAGCATTTTTTTATAAAAGGACAGCGTTTTGCAAAAAAGTTATTCTAAGTTCATTTTTTGCCGAAATATTGTATTTAAATAATTTTTTCCGTCATGTCTCCTTAAAACTATTTTATACATGGATTCTAATCTAAGCGACACTAATTATCTGGAAAATTATCCATTTATGCACTTGTTTAAAATCACGGTTCCAAACGTAGTCGGATACCTTAAGAGCATTTGATATGTGTGTGTTTGTGAGGATAATTTAAATATCTTAATTTAATTTTCGGAATTTATATTTTTATCATGAAAAGGGTTTAAATCATTTATAACCCCGGTAATTTCAACGGATAAAAAATAAAAAAACAAAGCAATTTACACTTAAAAATATAATCAAAAATATAGTAAGCATTAACATAAAAATTAATTTTAAAAAAGTGTTTTAACTTTATAATAAGGTTTTCACAGAACATTTAAAATAAGATTAAATTTATAACCGATTAATTAAGGGTTTCTGAATGGATAGGTTTCTGCAATTTTATTTATATTTTTTTTCATCGGTTTCTTTCTGTAACAGTTTAAATGTCAACGGGTACAAATTGGAAATCACTTTAAACTAAATTCGTTTAAGGGCGCCAACTGGATTCTTAATGTCCGAAACTAAACAGTCAATAAAAAGAAAATTAACGTGAAATGGTATCTATTAAGAACAAATACCTTTCTAACCGTGATTTCTTTAATCTTTAACGTAAAATACGACTTTTTTAGAAACTTTTTGATTTTTTTTCTAGGAGATTTTCTTTTTGAAGCACTTTTAAGTTTTTTAGGGCGGAATTATCTTAAGCTTTACTAAATGGATAAAGCATTTAGAAATTAAATCACAAAAAAAAAAAAAAAAAATTTCAGTTTAATTGCACTGGCAGAATAAATAGTTTTGAGAAACTTTTGCTTCCTAAATAACTATATTTTTTTTTCTATTTCCGTTACATTTTTTTTATCTTGTATGTCATGGGTACAGGTTTAGTAAATGTGATACGACAAAGAAAATGTTACTATAAAGAGTTCAACATTTTTTTCCTTTGCTTTTTTATTTCAAATCGTACAAAATCCAAAAAGACCGACGAATAAATTGAATAACTTATAAGAAAGGTTTTGTTGTTTGGTCTGTAAGCTATATAGAAGGAAAAAAACATATTTACTCAAAACAACTCCACTCGACTCGTGCATTTTATTTCGGAACATGAATTACGTTCTTCTTTTTCTGTTATTGTTATTCTTTAGCTTTGTTTTGTCAGCGAAAAGATTCGAGTTTTAACTCAGGACTCGGAATAAAAACATTCCAACTACAAAGGAAAATACTTCAACTTCGTAGACGCAATTCTGAAGGATCAGGAACAAAGGATAAAAAATCGTTTTGATAAACTATAGCTACGCGCAGACGACTCCATTTCATTTAATTTTGTTCCTCGGAATGGCAACCGGAATAAATGTTTTTGTTTCCAGAACTATACCTTTGCATTTTCTCATTCGCGTCTATCTGAAGAATAAAAATGAATCCAACGAACCATCCCCAAAACAAAATGAGTTTTTTTAACCGGGTATTTTGTTATTTCGAGATGGCAGCGGTCTTTATTTGTGTGAAGAGAGGCTTTGTTTGGGCCAAATTCTGATATAAATATAACTGATAGAAGATAAATATGTTTCGTACCCCCTCCTTTTTTTAAACATAAAAAATTGAGTTTATCTCTTTAAAACAAGACTGTTTTAAATTTGCGTAGTCGAATGCTTAAAGTATCTTTTTTTTTTTACTTTAATACATTGACTTTACTTACACATGCCAAATTTCCTATTCGATTATTAATTTTTTGAATTTGTTTTTCAGTAGTGGGTATGACAATTTAGGCGGTTTTCATAGATTTGTGTTTGTTATATATTTCTAATTCTTCAAATAATTCCATGGTCTTAAAAATACAATTTAAAATGCGAATATCCGTTGAATTTAATTACCCTTTAGTAATACCTTCGGATTTCTATTTGAGGAGATTTTGTATTAGTTTTACATAACTATTTAAAATATTAAACACATGCTCACATATATTAAATGAAAAAGTAACAAATATTTCGGTTGTAACTTAACATAACTCAGTGGCACAACTGCTCATGAGGGCCAAGGCCTACTGTGCACAACTCAGTATACTGTGCCTTCAGGTGCAGGAGCAGATGTTCCGGTCAGGTAGTCAGTTCGACGCGAAAACCCCAGTTTCAATTTCCCAAACAAGTTTGTTACTAATTTACCGACCCACTAAAGAGATGAAAGGCTGAGTCAACCTTACCCAGGCCGGGATTTGAACCTTGAACCTGTGGTGTGGAAGCACATTTCGGTTGTACAAAAGAAACTAAAAGTCCGCACTAAATGTTATGATAAGTTAGCGCATTTTTCGGTTATTTTTTTATAGTGTACATTACAATTTTTATAAAATACAGTATTATTTTACACTTGCGTTGCTAGTTCTGAGTGGGCCGTGCATCAAAACTCCTTAGTGGGTCCTTTAATATATATGAGAGCCCTGTTAGTTGGACTGTATTACACATGCCGGGGCCCCCGTTGCTTGGGGGCCCTGTATCATTGATATGGCTTTAGCTACGTCCCTGTTATTCTAACTCACATTTCATGAAGTTGGATTTTGTAAACATGTCAGGAAGTAAAATCCATTGGTTACGATCGCATTCTTGAGCAGAGAGGTCAAAGTTGGGAATTGCATTATTTCCGGAAGAAAAATTTTGCTACCTGTTATAAAAGTGGATTCGAGTATTTTATTTCGAGTACAACTCCTTTTAACTGTAACTTTCTTCGGTTATTTATTTTAAGCTTATTCTATTAAGTTAAACAATATTCTATATATTAAATCGAGATATGCTTCTGTTTTACCTCTCCAACTGAAAGTCTACAGCCGCATTCACACCAAGGCAGTAAGCGCCAAGCGTTGAGCGTCTAGTCAATCAGAGACTTCATTTCACCCGAGATGAAGTCTCTGATTGGCTAGACGCTCAACGCTTGACGCTGGCTGCCTTGGTGTGAATGCGGCTTTACGAATCGTTTAGTTAAAAAAAAAAAAATCGTCATGATTGTTTATGTTCATTCTTCAAGCGTGAGTTTGAGTTCTAGAGTCTTCGTCCGAGTTCTAGATGTATAGTATAGTTATTAAAAATTTAAAAAAAAAGAAATCATATTATAACTATTTCTAATTTCAACAGCTGTAATGATGTGACATATTTTTTTTAAGAAGTAAAATTTTATACTATCTTATATCAACAAAATGTCAAGTATAGAAGAACAATTGTCTACAATTGTCAAGTATATAGATTACAATAAACCACACACGCGCTCACACAATTAATACTTTTCTGTCATTTATAAATATATGGATGTGTAATAAAAAAGGTTCTTTATTACCGAGCATATTTCTACGCTTTTTACGCTACAATTTTTTTTTCGGCTAACTGATTCATATGTTTGCTTTTTTGTAAAAGAATTACCAATCTTATAGCTAAAAGTATTCTAGCAAATTTTAAATTTTAATTTTAGGCCCCACTGTCTAAAAAAACTCCGTGCCTTCTAACTACATTTTTTAGTTTTATTTTAAAATTTTGCTCAAGAGAAGAAAGGGGGTACCGGTATCTAGTGGAATAATGCAATTTCTTATTATAATTCAAAGATTTCGCAATTGCTCTCATTTCAACTTATTATCGTAAAATCATTTCGTAAATTTATGCGAGTTAAAATAAATACAAACTTTTATACTGGAACCGTTATTGATTTCTAAATCTATAAATAATTTTATAACAAATACATTCAATCAGTTTCTCCCTCGATTCATCGAGTTGACTACTATGTTGTTACCAAGACAGTAGCATTCTTTCAAAGACGTGAAATAATGAGTCAAATGAATCGATTATGTGCGTGATATCGATTTATATCGATTCGTCTTGAAGCTTTTCCCCTTAATAAATGTTTCTCTCGTCAATATAATTAATGAGATGAGAGACACGCCGAAATTCCTCTAAGATATTTTACCAAGAGTGTGTGTTTCGCAATTTTATTTTAATTAATAGCTTGAGTTCACCGTTATCGAAAGATCGAGTTTTTTAAGAAGATTTTTAAAGGGAAAAAATTATCTACTTGCGAGAATTTCATCGGAGAAAGCACGGTGCTATAATTGTAGCTGAAAGGCAAGTAATGAAAAATTGAAAGAAAAAGAAGCTCATTTAAAAAAAATCATTTTAAAACATAGAATAAAAAGGATTTCGTCGACAGCAATTTTAGAGTTTTTCAGTTAATTCTTACACAAACATTTGGCAACTGTTGACATTTATGCAAAAAAAAAAAAAAATAAGTCGATCCCAAATGATTGATGTTTACTTTAAAATAATTACTTGAAACATTGAAACATAAAAAAAAGTGTTACATGTAAACTGATTATTACAGGTATAATTTTTCTAAGGAAATTTGTAAAACATATTTCGAACAAACGAAAGCAAGATTTTACTCAAAAAGAATTATCTGACATTCAATTTTAAATAAATTTCTAATCCAAACACACACACACAACTCGGTTTTATTTCGAATTTAACCAAAACACATCACATGAATTCTATTAGTATTTTGTACATATTCCTAAGTGTTGGAGCCTTCGAACGTAATTGGCGACTTCAGGGTTACCAGAATAAACATATTTAACGCGCCATTTAATGCTGATGTAACTGATTGAACTAACATGAAAGGCATGATGCTTTGGGCAGAGAGCTTTAAAGCGATATTTCTGCTTAAACCTTGTGAATAGTCCTTAAATGTTTGTGTGTGTGAACACAGTGCTGTGAAGTTATGTTTAGTCATCAATAAACTTATTCGTATACCAAGGCTCTTCATTATTCAAATAGAGCATTAAAATCAACGTTACAGTCCTCTTGATCTCTATTGAATTCTCGACGGCACAAAGAAATATTTTTATAGGAAGTGATCAAAGGCGAAAAATAATAAAAGAGAATCAATCTGAGTTTTTAAAAACATTATATTTGTTTGAATTAAAACTCGACATTCTCTGTATTTTCAACTTAATATCAAGGAATCGCATCCAAGATTCGCAAAAAAATCAGGTCTTCATTTTTTTTTATTATTATCTCATCAAAAGTATTTACAATTCTCATTTGGGGTGAACAAAAAGAAATATTTACATTTGGGGAAGCTGAATCAAACTTTACATGTTTGAGAGAAATAAGACGCAAGTGGTAAGTACGAAGCGTGTCCGGAAACCGAGCACCATTTCGTTCTACTATAACCGTAGCTGTAATATCGGAGTTCAACCCTTGTGCATGTGTCTCTGATTGCTTGTCAGTGCAGTGACGTCATTTCAGTCGGATGTGGTTGTTTTTAAACGTGTTAGAGAGCGTTCGAAATGCTTAAGACGATTACCAATTTCTCTGACAACGAAAGGCATTCTGTAATCCGTTGTTTGAACACAAGAAATATTCAGCCAGTTGAAATTCATTGTCAACTTGTAGAGATTTACAATAAAAATGTAATGCATGATGGAATGGTGAGAAAGTAGGTTTGACAATTCAATGGCGGGTGTACCAATGTTCATGCAGATGCATGGAATGGGCAACTTTCTGTTGTTAATAATGGTATGTTTGGTTGAGAAAATGAATGAGAGAAAATTCATGAAAAGCGATCGTTCAGAATAAGATATATTTGTGATGAGTTTCTACAAAGAAATGTGTTCACCATTGATTCTCTTCATTAGCGGCATCTTTCTTTAGAGTGGATGTAGACAAATTGGTTTCTAGATATGATAAATGTCTGAACAATTGAGGTAAGTAAGTAGAAAAATAATTTCCGACATGCTCTTTCATGTAAAAATGAATTTTGGTTTTGAAAAACGACTTTTTACGCAAGTTTTTTTTGAAATGGTACGTCTCGTACATTTAAATTTGAATCAAGTCTCAAGGTATTGCTTTCAGTTTGAGCGACTGCATAACTATGTTTACTACATGCTGCGACCTCAACCAAATTTTTCTCTCCTCTGGTATTTCTATTCAAATCTATAATCTTTCCTTTCCATTGACTTTAAGAGGATGTTCGTACAAAAATTTAGAAAAAATGCATTTCCCCTCAGTTCATTTCAAAGGTTTGCAGTGAACACGCACACAATAAGGAAAAGTGAGGTATTTTTATTGATTTGCGTTATTCAATTTATAATTAATGGCTTACTTATTAATGACTCTTTCTTGAAATGTTTCGATTTGGTAGAGAGTTGGAAACTTTTTTTTTGAGCAAAGTTCGTGATACTGAGAGAGCATTGGAATTTCCAAGAACAATAAAAAACGCTTGCGTGGTTGGTATGAAGAAATTTACCTACCAACGTAAACAAATGTCCATCGATGTCACTCAAAAATAAATCAGCCGTTATTAATGAATCGCAAACTGTAACTATCATCTTAATTAATGAAGCAGCACCATTAAGAGATGTTGATCAATTTTTTCTATTAGTAACTCAGATAATGATGTCACACATGCGCAAATTCAAGGAAATGAAAAAATTCCACTTTTTGAAGCTCTGAAAAAAGTAAAAGTTAGTTCTTATTTATGTCTTCTCAAGTTATACACCTGCTATGAAAATAATTTAGATACAATTTATTTTTATCTTTAAGAAATGATGCTAATTTATTCATGTTTTGGGTGGTTTTATTGCTTTGAAAAATCTCTAATTGTGTTGTCTTTTTATAAGGGAGGTTGCTAGTCTGTTTTCGTAATTTTTTTCAATTAAAAATAAGTTGAACAATAATTTGAGAGCTACAGCGTCCCGTTCTATGAAACTACATAAAGCCTATGAATCTCACTTTGATTTAACATGCAATAGAGTATTTATTATATGACAAGGTTCTTACAGATCCTAATTCGAATCTATTGTTTGAACGGAACTTTGCTGTCCGTGTGTTCACAATGCCTCGGAACTAAAACAATTGAAATGAAGCAAAAAAAAAATATTAAATGTTTTTTTCATTTTTTAACAGCTTCTTCTTTCAGTAAATCCATTTCAGACTTAAATGATAACAAATTTTCAAATTAAAGTTCTTTGAATGTTTTTGAAAAGAGCCATAGATTTTCATGTTTTCTATTCTTCAATTAAAAACAATCAATAAAAAAATAAGTCAATACCTACTTAGGTCAACAAAGAAAATTTTTGTTTTGATTACTATTTATTAAATAGTTACAAGTAACATAAATATATATATACATTTGAATCAATCACTATATTTAGCGACAAAATAGAAAAGGATTTTACTTGCAATTTTCCATTTTACTTTCCATATATGGAGTTGGACTATTTTTTGTTTATTACTTTTTATTCATTAACAAAATTTAAGTATTCTAAAAAAAAATTGAAAAGAGCAATCACATTCTCAGAAATTAGGCCATACCAGGAAAGATTTGAATCCACGGCCTTTGGATTTGAAATCTAACGCACTATCCATCGTGATACAAGGACATAATGAACAACTTTCTTTTCTATTTATGCGTTTGGACTATTATTTCTGTTTTTTACTATTTATTTATTTTTTTAATTTAACTAATGACTAAAAATTGAAAAACCTACATTTAAATCGTGTCATCCACTACAAGTTTAAAAAATTATATTTGAACTTGAATAAATGAATATATATATACGAAGTATTTTATTAACCATTGAAAATTTGAACAAGGTATATATATATATATATATATATATATATATATATATATATATATATACTTAGGAAGATAGTAGGAATTAGGAGACGAATAGGAGGAATTGGAAAAATAAAAATATATTAAGCATACACTTTCCTTAACTCATATTTTATGCTTTAAACTTGTTAAGAAGATTATTTCAGATTTATTTGTATTGGAAATAAAGCTGTACTCTCATTCAAGAAATTTGTTTGGAAGAACCGGTTTATTTCTAATAGCGTACATTTTTACACGCTTTCCTAAGACTGAGAAAATTCAAAATGGGTATCTTTTTCTTACACGTGTAGATATCATTTGTTCCGTCACAAAATATATGTCCGTAGAGTGAATCCCTTTCCTCACCTATAAATCTGAAAGCAGAATGAAGTGAATTCCTGAGACAAACGTTCTGTCTTTCCAGAAAAAATTCGCTCCCAGAAAACGTATACTTTAACACCTCGGGAGCTATTTTTCACACTTTCCAGCATGAAGCATGAATGAGGTTTACCCAGAAACTCAAGGAATGAGAAAAAAACCCTCTCGCATAAAGCAATTCGATTACAGGATCCATGTATGCATAAGATAGATAAAAAATAAAAAATATTTCAACAAATAATATTTTTTATCCAGAAAAACTAGAATGGTACACAATTTCTGTGGGGTGGATGCTGATAAGAAATAAGAAAGGAAATTCCCCCTATACAATATTCAAACTTGAGAGTAATCCACGGGTAGAGCAGAGAAAAGCTGGGATTATCAAAGCCGCTATCAAGAATCGGAGGCAGCTTAGGTTTTATGAGGAGTAGCATCCAACAATAAGGTTATTACGGGATTTGGATGAATCTCGCTTAAGGTTTCAACGCAGATTAACGTTTGTAAATATTGAAGGTCTGTGAATATGTTTGGGATGAGATTCTGGTAGTGGAAACATGCAATGGGATTGGAAGGAACACATTTGTGTAAGAATTCGGTTCTGGTAAAGAAATTGAGTTACGTGTATGTATATAAATCGAATGCAATGTAACTTTCACTTAACCCTTTATTTACTGAACCTCTTGAAAAAATTTTTTTAAATCTGTGCTAATTTTTATAAATAATTAATTTAATCATAGTTTTATGGTTTTCTTTGATGGTGTAAGAAGCTTACTTTAAGGTTGGATTTAAGTAAGATTTATTCCAAAATAAGTGAGTGAATTATAAAAGTAAAACGTTCGAATATGCAGTTTTGAACTTTATGCGAATTTCAAGTGCACGTGTAAATTTTTATTACTTTCGTTCTACATAATTTAACTCCCTTTTATTTTTCAAATTTTACTTTAATAACATTTTATGGCTTAAAAATATTTATTTACTTCTATGGAAGATGTTTATCCTTAGTTTGTTGTTTTTGTTTCATCGACGGACCAGCCACGCTTATTTCTTTTTTACCTTTTTTATTTAACCACACAACATATATATGCTATTTACAAGCGCCGCAAATTTTAAGTAATTTTATTGTGAGCTTCGAGTATTAGAGTCCTATATTAATGCTCACCTCTGAGTATTAAGAGAAATTTTCTCGTCTATCTCGTTCCACAGAAAGTTCTCAACTGCCAGCACAGCGCGTCAAGGAAGAATATTTGCATTTGTGCGCATGACGTTGGCGCGCATGCGCCAACAGAAGATATGTCTGAAAAATAAAAAAAATGAAAAAAAAATCTAAAATAAGATAATGAAAACAAAAATGAACGAATCCGATGAAAAATGCTACACATGCTCCTTTAGTGTTTGTGTTACAACTATATACAGGAAATTTCTTGATGAAATTATAATTCGCATTGTCGCAGGGTGATTATCAAACTTCTTTATTGATGATAAATGAATTTCTTTTACATACTGAAATGAAAGCTTCCAAAATGGTAATTATACTCTGATTTAAATGATGTACATATTTCAAAAATATACGAATTCTTCTCTTCATTTCAACCTTAACACGTAGCAGACATCATACATTCTGTAAAATATCAATAAATAAAAATAATCAGCATCACAGTATCTCAAAAACAATCTTATTTTATAAAAGTTTGTAGGTAAATTTTAGGTAGGTAGGTTGGTTGTATTGTAAAATTCATAAACGGGGCTCATTCTGTACAAAAAGTTTATTAACAAGTTTTCAATTTTGATATGTAGATTTGCTATTCCTTTTTCAAATGACCTTCATGCTAAGAGGCATTTTAGTTTTTCCAAAAAACTAGACCACTTTATCGTAGTCATTATACACTCAGGAACATCGAAAATAGCGACCCAAGAAGAAAACAACGGATTGAAATGAAATTTAATACACATAATGACACAGATGAGAGATTCACTTGATCGCAAAAACAAGACAATTAAACGAAAACTGGAAGGCAACTTCAATAGCTCGTTGTACCACCTTCAACTGCAATACATGCCACCACACGGTCCAGCATTGAGTTGATTAGACACCTTATGTTGTCCTGAGGCAGAGGGGCCCACATATCTTGAACAGCCAACTCTAAATCATGTACAGAGGGACACGATGGCATCTGCCGTTTTAGCTGATCCTACACGTGCCCTACAGGAGCAAATCGGTGGAGCGGGCCGGCCATGGAAGAGTCTGAAAATGACGTAGGAAGTCTTGAGCAACTCTTGCTGTATGCGGACAAGCATTATCTTGCTGGAAAATTGCCCCTGGGAGACCATTTAGGAAAGGTCCTACATGGGGTCAAAGAATATCATCAACGTAACGTTGGCACGTTAAGGCTCCACGCGTCACAATTAAAAAGGACCGGCTATCATAGGCTATGGCCCCCAGACCATTACACGAGCTGTGCGGGCAGTGTGACATAGAACAGTGGGGGGAAATAGTACCGCTCACCACGGTGCTTCCACACCCGTTAACGGTTATCATCTGTCCCCAAAACAAACCGGGATTCATCACTAAATTCAACCTTTTGCCAATCTGTGACATTCCACATTGATCTGGCTTGGCACCACTGTAGACGCAGTTGCCTATGTTCCGGTGTTAAAGGGAGTGCACAGAAAGGGCGCTTGGATTTAAGATTTGCTTCTGCAAGGTGTCTCGAAATTGTTTGTGGAATAATTGCTACGCCTACGTCTGCTCGTATCGTTGAACGAGTCACTGCGAGGTTCACAAGTGCTTGCCGCACGATCCTTCGATCCTCTCTCTTCGTGGTCTTCCTGGTCGCTCCAGACCCGGTTTTCCGCGCGTGGGTACCTTCTTGTGTCCACTGCTCCCAACAATTTCTAACGGCACACTCCGAATGATCCACTTGGCCAGCAACACGGCGCGTCGACCAGCCTGCAGTTTTCATCCCGATGATCAAGCCTCTCTCAAACTCGCTTAACTGTTAGAAATGTCTTCTAGCACGTTTACCTGGCATGTTTCGCTACCAAAGTCTTTCTACAATCGGTGAGTAATCGTCACGTTTATGAATCTTCGCATTTGCGCTGGCTTATACAGCACCCTCTTCCTGATTGTAGCACCACCTCGGCGTGTATGATCATGCGTATTAGCACAGAACTTGGATCATTTGCATATCACATTTCGCTGTACTTGTTTGCAAAGTTTCGCGATTTTATTTAGCTTCCTTCTTGGGTCGCTATTTCCAATGTTTCTGAGTGTATAAAACTGTTTAAACAAACAGAGTTTATATTCTCATAAGAAACTGCAAATTTCGTAATAAAACAATTATTGATAAATCTCAAGGTTAAAACACTTTTACTGTTATACAGAACATAGACAAAAAAAGTTTAAGTTGATTATTTTCAAACTTTTTGAGCAATCGCTATCCCCATTTGATCATTTCAAAAAAAAAGTAAAAAGAAATTTAAAGTCTTAGATCTTACTTAAAGTGGTGGCTTCTGCTTTAACCAAGCACGTTAAATCTGTCGAGAGCTGAAACGTCCTCCTGTTGGTGTGGTGTGGTAGTTAGGTGAGGGGGTGCCAGCTCAGGTGTTGTCCACGTCACTTGACCATGGTTCAAATTACGTGGTCCGTCGCCAAGAGCCCTCGTGTAGCTGAACAGTGCGACGTTAATATTCAATCAATCAATCAATCTGCTTTAACCAAAACACTTGTAGTTTTTGTTCGAATGAATGGAAAATAATGAACTTGGTATTTTTATAAAGCTAATAAGATGACCTACAAAATAAAATTAAAAAATTGAGAGTTTTTTTGCAAAATGCACAATTTTAGGCTAGTCGGATACCTTAGCAACCCCAGACGATGACTACCGAGTAAGAGACTAAGCCGCAATCAACGCAGCGTAATAAATCCATCGATAAGCTCTTCGAACTACAATGGTTGTTCAATAACTTATTTGCCATTTCGAAATATATAATGAGAGCCCATTGTTTTCTTTATTAATATCTGTGGGTTGGGTCATTGGATATTAAATTCGCTGTGATCGGGGGGGAAGGATGCAATCGAACCCTTTTTTGTCTCGTCGGCCGTTTGTCAGTCTGAAGGGATCAGTGAAACTAAATTCGAATGCTTTCTGATCTAAAGGATCCAGTGTGGTCATGGTAGCCTAGTGGTCAAGATAACGGACTCGTGGCCGTCGTGTCATGAATTCGAGTGGCCGCGGTAGCCGAGTGGTATAGGTATCGGACCGTGGCTTGCTTTGTCACGGATTCGAACCCTGTACCACTAAAGACCCGCCGTGTAGGGCAGCGATGCACGTTAAATCTGTCGAGAGCTGAAACGTCCTCCCTTTGGTGTGGTGTGGTAGTTAGGAGAGTGGGGTGCCAGCTCAGGTGTCGTCCACGTCACTTGACCATGGTTCAAAACTACGTGGCCCGTCACCAAAAGCCCTCGTGTAGCTGAACAGTGCGACGTTAATATTCAATCAATCAATCAGTCATGAATTCGAGCCTAGTACCGCTGAAGACCTACTGTGCGTGGGGAACTATGTACGTTAAACCTGTGGAGGCTCGAACGTCCTCCTATTTCTGTGGTGAGGAAGTTAGGAAAGTGGGGTCAGCTCAGGTGTTGTACACGTCACTTCACATTGGATCTAAAAAATAAAGGTCCGTCGCCGAAAATCCTTGAGTAGCTGACTGGTGTGGCGTTAATATTCACTCACTCACTGACTAAATGATCCAGCCATTGAAGGATCTGAAACCTTCCTGACAATATTCATGAAGGAGTTGGGACCCACCCTTTCGATTTATTGAATATTAACGTCGCATGGTTCAGCAACAAGAGAGCTTTTGGCGACGGACTACGTAATTTTGAACCATGGTCAAGTGACGGGGACGACACCTGAGCTGGCACCCTCTCCTAACAACCACACCACACCAACGGGAGGACGTTTCAGCTCTCGACAGATTTAACGTGCATCGCTGTCCTACACGGCGGGACTTTAGTGGTACTGTGCTCGAACTCGTGACTAGGCAAGCTACGATCCAATACCTATACCTCTTGGCTACCACGCCCCCCACCCTTTCGAATGATTTTTTTTTATAAATTGATTTATTCTGCTTAGTTAACATTATCTTAGGAGTAAACAATACACGACTAACTGGATTTATTCTATTAGTCAAGGAAAGATTGTTAACGATATTCGTTTCTGTATAGAGTTATTTTTACTCTCAAAAGCTAAATAATACTAATTATCTCACTCCCCATTTCATTTAATTCATGTGGTTGCGTTAGCTTAGAGTTGATGGTCATGTACTCATTGCCGGTGTGTCATGAGTTAATTGCAAATGCCACTGATGACCCGCCATAGCGTGAAATCTGTCGGAACAGAAACTTCTCCCGCAGGCGTGGCGTGGGAAGAGGGGTGCCGTCTCAGGTTGTCGTCCTCGTCACGAATGCGTTTCGAAGTTACGAGATCCATCGCTAAAACCCTCCTGTTTTTCTAAGGGAGATTCCTTTAAAGAAGACATTTACTTATTCACATTAAAGAGCCATTGGAGGATCCAGGTACACATAAGAAAGAAAGAAAAATATTTCACAAAATAATATTTTTTTCCAGAAAAACTTAAATGGTTACACATTCTCCGTAGGGTGGATGCTGATAAGAAATAAGAAAGAAAATTCCCCCTATGGAATATTTGACATTGAAAGTAATCCACCGGGGAGGGGATGAGAAAAAAGCTGGGATGATTGAAGCGACTATCAAAAATCGGAGGCAGCAGCTTAGGTTTCATGAGGTGTTGCATCCAACAATAAGGTTATTACGGGATTTGGAGGAATCTCGCTTAAGGTTTCAACGCAGTTTAACGTTATAAATGTTGAAAGTCTATGAGTATGTTTGGGGATAAGGTTCTGGTTGTGGAAATACTTAACGCGGATTGGAAGAAACGCATTTGTCATAGTTGTAATCGGTTTCGGTACGAAAATGAAGTTTCGTGTATGTGTATAAATCAAACGCACAGTATCACTTGCATTTATTTAACTTTTTATTTACTGAAATTATTCAGAACATTTTACATTAGGGCTAATTTAAAAAAAATAATCAACTTAATGATAAAGTTTAATGGTTTGCTATGAGGGTGAAAGTAACTTGCTTTTAAAGAAAGTTTATTCCAAGTTAAGAGAGTGCATTTTTTCCTTCCTTAGTTCCTCAATGGCTCGAAAGCTCGAGGGGGACCTTCGCCTTCTCATGATACCATTTCCAGGCCAGCGTTCTTCTTGCTTGTGTTCTCCAAATCTTAGTTCTCAAAACTAAGAGATCTTTTTCCAGGTCTTAATCCATCTAAGATTTAGCCTGCCCTTTCTCCGTGTGAGAAGTAGTTGGTCATTGAAGACATTTTAGTGCTTTGGTTTTTGTCCATTCTGACGACTTGACCTGCCCGTTTAATTTGTTGTATTTTGTTGAAGTTAACACAATGTCAGATTCTTCGTATGATTCATAGAGCTCTAAATTTGATCTTCGCCGCGTTCCATTTTCCAGAATTCCTCTACACAAATAAATCTTTAAATCTTCCTTTCGTAGATACTTATCATGTCCTCATCTGTTCGATACATGGACCAAGTTTCACATGCATAAATTAATAATTATCTTAAAAGACTTTTACACAAAAGAACCATTGTTTTCCTTTAGATTAAATAAGATTTAATATTCTTTCGTATTCCATCAAGAGAATGGATTATAAAAGTAAAAAATGTTCCGAATATGCAGTTTTAAACTTTATATGAATTTCAAGTGCAGGGTTAAATTTTTATTTCCTTCATTTTTCATAATTTTACTTTCATTTAACATATTTTATCCCTTTTCTTTTTCAAATTTTATTTTAAATAACGTTTTATGTCTTAAAAATTGCTTATTTTCTCCTATGAAAGATATGTCTGGATAATTAAAGTTAAAAAGTAAACACACACACTCAATAAATGTAAAATCCGAAACTGAAAAAAAGCATCCGATGAAAAATGTTATATACGTTATTTTTGTGTGTTTCTGATACAAATATATTTAATGCCTTGCTAGGAAATTCCTTGATGAAAGTAAATTTCCCATTGTAGCATAGTGATTATTCAACTCTTTTATTAATGATGATAAATGAATTTCTTTTACATACTGAAATGTAGGCTTCCAAAATATTTATTATACTTTGATTTAAATCATGTACCTTTTTCAAAAAAGTGTACAAATATTTCTCGTCTTTTCAATATTAATATAGCACACAGGATATTTTCTGTAAAGTATCATTAAATGAAAGTAATCAGCATCCCCCAGTGGCTTAAAATAATCTTATTTATGACAGTTTGTAGATAAATTTTTGGTAGGCACGTTTGTTTGTAAATTACATAAACGGGGCCCATTCTGTACAAAATATGTATTAACAACTTTTCAATTTTGATATGTTGCTTTGCTATTTGTTCTTGAAATGAAATTCATGTTAAGAGATATTTTAAATTTTACAAAAACTAGAGCATTTTATCTTAGTTATTATATGAAATTGTTTAAGAAAATCAGTGATTACATTCACATAAGGAACTGCAAATCTCTAAGTAAAATGATTATTGATAAATCTCAAGGTTAAAACACTTCTATTATTATAAAGAAAAAGGAAAAAGTTTCATTTGATCATTTTCAAACTTTTTGAGCAATCGCTATCCCCATTTGAGCATTTCTAAAAAAAAGTAAAACGTAATAAAAAGTCTGAGATCTCTTGCTTAAAGTAGTAGTATCTGCTTTTACTAAAACACTTGTAGTTTTTGTTCAAATGAATGGAAAATAATAAACTTGGTATTTTTATGAAGCTAATAAGATGGCCTGTAAAATAAAATCATGAAAAAAGTAGCTAATTCTTGGAAAAATTTATGATTTCAGAGAAGTCAGATACCTTAACCACCTCAGACGAACACTACCAAGTATGAGGAAAGAGCTAGAGGGGAAAAAAACTCAGCCACAATCAACGCAGTGTAATCGATCCATCGAAGGCTCTTTGGACCCCAAAGACTATTCAATAACTCCTTTGGAATTTCGAAAAATTTAATGAGATCTTATCCTATCGCTTACCAATGTCTGTGAGCTGTGCCATTGAATATGTGCTTCATAGTGGTCTGTGGGGGCAAAAATGCGGTCGAACCCGTTTTCATCTCATCGCCCGTTTGTCTATCGGAAGGGATCAATGAAATTAAATTTAAATGTTTTCTATGATCTAAAAGATCCAGCGTGGTCGTAGTAGCCTAGTGGTAAAGGCAACAGACTCGTGACCGGCGTGTCATGAGTTCAAGCCTAGTACCGCTGAAGACTCGTCGGGAAGAGGGAACTGATGTACAATAAATATGTCGAGTGTCAAACGTTCTTCTTTTTATAAGGTGAATAAGTTAGGAAAAATGGCCAACTCAGATGATATCCTCATCACTTGGCTATCATTTTAAGATAAGAGGTCCGTCGTCACAAAGACCCTCTAGTAACTGACCGGCGTGACGGTAATATTGACTCACTCAATCACTAAAAGATGCAGCCAATGAAGACACTGAAGCGTGCTCGACAATATTCCTAAAATAATCTTTTATTTTGCTTAGGTATCGTTATTTGTGGAGGAAACAATACACGAATAACTGGATTTATACTTTTAGTCATGGAAAGATCGATCGTAAACGGTATTAGAGTCTGTGTAGAGACTTATTTTTGCTCTCGAAAGCGTAATATAAATAAATCTCACATCCCATTTGATTCAAATCATGTGGTTGCGGTAGTTTAATGTCATAATCAGGTACTCGTGGCCGGCGTGCCATGAGTTCGTGTCAAGTGCCACTTATTTACCACCATGACGTAAAATCTGTCGGAACTGAAATTTCTCCCACAGGCGTGGCATAGGAAGAGGGGTGCCGGCTCAGGTGTCGTCTTCGTCACGAATGCCATTCGAAATTACGCGATTCATCGAAAAAGCCGTCGTGTTGCTTCTTCCTTTCAAAATCAAAGCAAATCCAAGAGTGCACCATTTTCTATATTAAGTAAATATAATTTAGATTTTGAATGAGTTTTAACGCACGTGCCATTAAAAAGATGACTCACATTTTCTAGCCAACTGAAGAGATAAAAATAATGACACGTCTTTAATTCATTTAAAGCTGTAGCATTCGGGATTTCTCTTTTTAGTTTTTAGTATCAAAAGATAGTAAAAATTGTGATTTTAATTTTAGTAATACGTTGAAATGAAACAAATTAACATGAAAATATAATTGAAAACCACTATTCATGTAAAGCAATAAGTTCCGTCATTTGTTTCTTTGCGTTATTTTGAATAAGTATTTACCATATAAAACAAGAGGTAAAGCTGTCATTTTGAAATTAGCAACATGGTTCTTCCCCGAAATGATATTTTGAATCAACACGTGGGTATTCTTTCCAATGAAAAGCCTCATACTTGTGAAATATGTCACGAGAAATTCTCTCAAGATGTTGACTTGAGAGCACATCTGGTTCTTCATACCATCAAAAAGCCCCATATTTGCGAAATTTGCGACAAGACTTTCTCTCAAGTTTCTCTTTTAAGAAGACATCTGCTTATTCATACCCAGGAAAAGCCTCACATCTGTGAAATATGCAACAAGCCTTTCTCCCGAAGAGGTGATTTAAAAAAGCATTTACTTATACATACCCAGGAAAAGCCTCATGTTTGTGAAATATGCAACAAAGCATTCACCCAAAGTAATAATTTGAAAAACCATTTACTTATGCATACCAAGGAAAAGCCTCATGTTTGTGAAATCTGCAACAAGCCTTTCTCTCGAAGAGACAATTTAAGAACACATTTGCGCACTCATACGAAGGAAAAGCCTCACAGCTGTGAAATATGCAATAGAGCTTTCTCTCGCAGTAGTACTTTAAAAAACCATTTGAGTATTCATACGAGATAAAAGACTCAAGTTTGTGAAGTTTGCAATAAACCCTTCTCTCACAGTGGTGCTGTGAAAAAACATTTCAGTATTCATGCCGACTGTAACGCCTAATTTTACGATTATTAAATGTAATCATTTTTAAAGACAGAAATTTATGAAAAACATACATTCTGTTTAAAGTCGAGAATGTTTATATTTTTTTCAAATTTTAGTTCGTCTTCCTACATTAATCATCAGTTTCATCTTTAGAAGTGAGAGAAAGTATGCGGAAAAATGCGACAACATGATTACAATTTTTAGCTATTTATTTTGACAGAAGTGCAATAATGCACTAAATCCTTGAAGCTTAGACTTATATTTTTGGTGCTAATTTTACTTCAGTATTGTATTCTCATGTATAAACTAGCACTTTTTAGGGCGTGAATGAATTGCTTTTGACAAAATAAATTTTACTGCTTTAATTGAAGGAATATTTCTGGTAGGATTTTAACTCGAGCACTTCAGTTGCACGTTCATTTAGTTCATGGATCTCGATGCAATGCATGAAATGTTTGTGTTTTACGAGTGATTTTTAGGATTTTTTTTTTTGTAAATTAAAAATGATACTTTTTTTACTAGATTTAGGTAAAATCCACTGTATGTTCAGTTTATTCAGAACAACTTAGGAAATTTTACACAAATAATTTTAATTCGTTTTCCGAAATTCAGTTGAATATGTTAGGAAACAATGTCGCTATAGCATATTTGCTTGTATTTGAATTGTAATATAGTAAAATCGTAAATTGCTTTCTTTTATATTAACGAACTTTAAATATAAGATAAATATACATCTAAATCCTAAATAAAATTGAAATGTATTTTAAAATTAGAAGCTTGAAGATATGTATATATATATAATATCTTTATGCTGATATTTCACTCTTATACAATTAAATTTTTCATCTTGAAACAATCAGTTTTAAGAGAAAACGATTAGGATTTCGTAGAAATTTAGAATGGGGTTTAAAGCAGAAAATTATACCATTTTTTTGTCAAAATATAATAATCTATTACATTTTGTTCTGATATATCTCTTTTTCTTATATGTGTAATCTGATCCTTTTGCTAAATGTTTTTATTGGAAAACTATGTCTTTTTTCAACACCAATTTTTTTGAAAACTCCTTTAATAAAATATGTAAATTTGTTAGATGACTTACGGTTTTATTATTTTTTAGCATATTCTTGATTGTAAGGAATTAAAGAAAAGAAAATATAAAGAAATATAGATCTCTAGTGTGTGATTTAGTATTATATTACAGATAATATCTATAAATAAAAGCAATGGATCATTATTATTTATAAAGTTTTCAAATACTGCGTTCCCGAAAAAACTTAAGACTTGCTTTTCGTTAAAACGTTCTGAGTAGAAATTTAGATTTAGGTAATAGATGCATTATTTTTTTTACCTGAACTGGGACATTCCATTTCTTTCTCCTTCATGGAATGAAGTACGAAAATAACACAGTAAAAAAAAGTGTTATATTTATAAAATATTTATCACTAAAATTCTAAAATTAGATAAAAGCACCAAAAATTTCATTTGATTTTTTTTTGTTACAAACACATTCTAAAAAGGAATTTCTCTTTCATGAAAACTAAAAGTAATTTATCTGTGTATTTAGAAATAAATTTCGTGATATTAAAAGGCTGAAAAAATAAATTTGTATTTTAGATGTTAACTTTTGTTTGGCAGTTTTCTCTTTTCGTACCCAATAATTGTATAGGTAATTTTACATGGATTCTGATTAACGAATTCGAATAAATATAGCATTATTATTAATAACGTTTTATTTAATATTTTCCAAATGCCTTGAAAAAGGCAGCTGAAGATTTTTTACAGTGAAAAACTATTATCTTTATATTCAAAGGATAATAAGTTTAAACATTAAAAAAATCTGATCTACATCGAAAATTTTTCCTCTCTAAGAGTACTTTCAAAATATTTTTATATATCATTGAAAATTGCCAACAAAAAACTTCTTCCTAGAGAAAAAAATTATTTTATTAGAAACGTATTTTTTGTTTGCAATTAAAATCCTTACATTAAGAAAAAATTATCAGGGTAGAACATTCTCATATATTGTTATTGTTTCTTTTATACCACATTTAAAACATAGAAATCATTTACATTATTATGTTCTTATTAAACTGTGCATTAGAAGCTGATATAGGTTGAGGGACTAACATATAAATAGAGTCCTTTGAGTGTATTTATTTCTAAAGTGCATTTTAAGCTTATTTTTCCGAGAAAACTAGAGGTTTGATATATTTAAACTAAGTAAAAAACTTTTGCGTTTAAAAATGTGACTCTCTCTTCAGAATAGATTATATACATTATTTAAGTAAGCTTATTTCGCATGCCGCTACTCATATCTATTTCAATTCTTTTTTGTGATTGCAGCTGACAGAATGTATACTTTAAAATGATCGACTCTCTCTCTCTCTTCTACAAAAGTTGACGTACATATATGAAATATTTTATTAACAAGTACGTCAAATTACGTATAACTAAAGATGGCATGACATGGTTTTTTCAATAACATGATTGGTATTCGTACAATGCTTCTTTTATGAATGCTTATTGAAAATTCTTTAAGAAATATGTACATTCTAGATTCAATTATTTTTTAAAAATTAGTATTGCTTTGATATTGGAAAATACATAAAAACTTTTATTCCATGTACTATTAGCAACGAGCGAAAAATATTTCCAAGTATTAGGCACAAAAAAAAAGATCCTTAGCATTTTAAATGAAGTCAAACTAGATATTTTATCTTTATGAGATAAGTAAGTTTAAAGTTTTTATTTGCCACATTGCGATGTGAATAAAAACGAATGTACATTTTATCACAACTCTGCGTTTTTTAAAATTACAGATTTTAGATTTTGGGAGATTATAGAAACTATATAAAAAATAATTTAGACTAAGAAAAATTAAATTTGATTTTTGAACCGGTTTTTGGCAACTTAATCGTTCTGTGTCCCCTTAACACAAGGATAATGACTATGACTCTATGAGCAAAGGCTTATTTGCCCGTTAGACCCTGCCTAGCCACACACGAATTCGATGGTCATCTGCTTCAAGATTGAAGCAGAGAATTTATCCCTGAAAACTCAGTAATACCAATTCGCTTCAGACATAATAATTATCTGACACGCCCTCCAAGCGATTCTGCTGATTTTGAGAGGTTAAGCGCAATCGTCTCAAAGGCCCCTGCGAGTGTAAATTGTCACCTTCACACAGCTAAGCACCAAGAGTGATTTGGGAGAGGATCATGGAAAATAATGACATTTGGCAGTACGATCCTCACCACAATCATACGATCCCGAATCGTATTTTTGCACTTTGTATTTCAGTGGCCACAGTAGCCGAGTGGTAACAGGTCCGAAACCGAGGCTGGTGTTGTCGTCCCGAGTCTTGGTGTTCTAGAAGACCCGCTGTACACAGTAGTCGATGTATATTAAATCCTTTGAAGTCCTGATCGGGAAGTATAGAAAGGAGCCAGATGTTGCCTCTATCGCTAGACCTAGGTTAAAAATAACGAAATTCGTTATAAATACCTTGTTTCAATAATGTAGCTTCTAAAGTGCGTAGGAGGCTGCGGTAGCCGAGTAAGTCGGACTGTGGCAGTACCACTAACCCTGCCGTGTAGGGCAGCGATAGAAATTATTAGGAGAGGGGTGCCAGCTACCACGTCACTTGACCATGGTTCAAAATTGCGTGGTCCGTCCAAAAGCCCTTTTACAACGTTCATTCAATCAATCTAAGTGCGTAGTTAATAATAGATATATCTTGAACTTTTGTTCACGGGATGTCACGGGTTCGTGTCCCAATGCCTTAAAAGACTCACCGTGTAGATGGAGCCAATACGCATTAATATGTCGAATCTCTTAATTTTAATTCCATTTGTGTCGTTTTGTAGTTAGGAGAGGAGTGTGCCAGCTCAGGACTGTATTTGATATATTTCTGGCCTTCAATTATTTATTTCAGGTTTAAACATGAGAACAGGTGTTTTGTGTATTCTTTCTCTAAGATAAATTATAGTCTAATATGCGCTGCAGCAGTTAAATGGTTTCGGAATAAATAAAATAAAGTAATTTTTTTAGTATTGGTAATTCAATACATAACTTTTTGGAAGCCATAGTTTATGATTCTGTGTGATAAATTTTATAAAAACAGAATATGTGAAGATCATGAAATAAATAAATTTTTCAATAAATAGTTCAAACTTATAAGCGACATTATCGCTTGATATCAATAAAAAATATAGTTGATGTAAAAATAATTATACTATAAATATAATTGTAATAAAAATACCTGTTAGTAGTGTTGTTAATACGGAATAATATCTTAAGCTACATTCATATGTTTGTTGAGAAAATTGAGTCATTTTTTCTAAAACGTATTTTCTGATGTTTTTATGCATCTGAAGAAACATGGATACTTTAGTTACACTTTCTAAAGTCTGAAGCAATAATTTCAAATATTTCTCCTTATACATATTCAAAGTTAAACATTCTATGCAACGTCGATTCTATGCAACATGTTTCTAGATTAAATAAAAATTAAGCAAAATTGCGGAAGTAAAGAGAAAACAATTTGTCTATATAACGAAAATATAAATTTGAAATTCAAAAATGTAATTTTTTTAGACTGTTTTTAATTTACAACACTTTGTTTGCAAAGCTTTCCATAGTCTCGTATGTATTATAACCAATAAATCTACACGTATAATAATAATAAAATGTAAAATTTTTAGAAATATTTGTTATCTGTATAATTTAAATTTATAAATTTCATCCGAAATCAAAATCTATTGTTAAAAATTCCTTTCACGTAAGCTTTTAAAATCTACTTTGTTGATTTCTGCAAATTATTCATCGACTTCAAACCATGTCCCGTGAACCACGAATGGCCCGCTTAAGATTTTTAGGGACCCTTTTTTTGAAACTGAGGCAATTTCAGCCATAATTATCTTGTCTTATATATGTCGTAGAAAAACGCCATTTTTTGTGTTATTCTTGATATTTAAAACATTTTATTAATATGTGCTTGATATCCATTTGAGATAAACGTTTCTTAAAATGACGAATTTTTCAAAAATTTCACTGTATTTTAAATAATTTTAAATACAGTGTATATATGCATGATATATATATATATATATATCAGTGGTGCACACAAGGGGAAGGAACTTGGGGGTCCAGACCCCTCCCCAAAACACTCGATTTTTTTCCCCGATTGATTATAATTCTAAGTATAGAGTACGTAAAACTTAATTAAATATTTGTTATTAATTAAGTCTAATTATTTATTCTATAGTTGGTTTCTTACTTTGTTTTCTTCCGAAATTGACTAAATCAAAAGGAGCATGATACAAGAATGAGGTGAACTTTTTGACCCCGGACACCCATTGAAAAATTCCTTTTTGCGCTACTGATATATATATATATATATATATATATATTTATATATATATATATATATATATGAGATAACAAGGGGCCCAAGACATTTGTCTTTCTTCTATTTTATTTAAAACTTAACAAACATTAATTGTAGCTATTCTAACAGATAGGTTTCCATGATGTGACGACGGTAACGCCTGCTCGCGCACCTCAGTCTTTCTTTCTGCTTTCTCTAAAGTACTCAAAGTTTCAGTTCTGATTAGCTGCGCCAAAGACGTTGTTAGATGACGATGGATTCGCTGGATACAACAACGGCCAGCCTGACTGTGTACGCTGTCCGCAGCGGTATTTATTCCTTTTCTCTTTTCATGGACATGAGACCAGAGGAGAATCTGAAACATCAAAAAGACGAAACAGACATCCGGGACTTCAACAAATACACAAAGATTTAACATATCATAATTTTCTGAACTAGACATTTTCTCCATCATGTGAAGGCACCTCTTCGACATCCGGAAGGTTCCCCAGGAAAACATTTATTTTGCTATCTTGGTTTTTATCAGATCCATCAGGCATAAGAACGCCTTTTTTAATTAGCTCTTCTTTGGTTGAACGCATCGATATTTTCCTCTCTAGAGTTCTGGACGTCTGTTCAAAACGATCGGTCTTTTTCTTCCGTTTCCACTGCCAGGGCTCGAAGATCCTCCGGAGCATTGCGAACCGACTATGTTTACGTCTCCATAGGTGAAAGCGGGGTTATCCAGAGCAAGATAAACGTCTGGCTCTCTGACACACAACTAATAAAATCTTTTAATATAATATTCATTTTTAACTTAGTACTCTTAATTTTATTAGGTTTATAATTCTTAATTAGAGAACTCAAATCATTTCTAGTATTAAAGTTTTTAACACGTGACAAATCATAGAGTTTTCTATCACATTTGCAACATAAAAAATAGAATTAGAATAAGCACCCAAAGAGGATCCACTTTCATTCAATAAAACACCGCTCTTTGCGTGGCTTAGTTTCTTTATTTCAGTATATACACTGGGATGTATAATAAATTCTTCGGTCAAAGTCGGTGATATTGCCATTTGAACTCTTAAACTGGGAGAGTGTTGATTAAGAGAAATATTTATTGGCTTAAATTCTACCATACGCTGTTCGCCAAAACATGAGCTTAATGTTATTATTTCTTCGGAAGGTTTGTTCACTCTAATTAGTGAGTAATTTAGAACTGGGATCTGGCAACCTGAATCAGTCAAGGCTGTTACGGGCTGATTTTCTACAAAAATGTTTACATATTGGAGCTGTGCGAACTCATCGTTTTGTTTTTCGCTCTTGACTTTCAAAGTATTCGCGTTTTTTCTATTATGAATGTGGCTGTTAGATTCTTTAGGCTTAAAACGCTTCTCACAATCTCTTGCGTAATGAGATGAATCACCGCATATATAGCAATTTTTATTTTGTCTTTCAAGATATTGGGGATAGTTATCTTTAATCTCTGGTTTATAGTTTCGTGATCTATTTTTAAAGGGGTCTTCGGTATATCCACAAGCAATAAGAGTTTCTTTACGTGATCCGCTTTTGATGAAATATAAATATCGCACTCTTTAGCTAAATCAATAGGCCTAAACCAATCTTCTGCTTCTCGAATGCCAATATGAGTTGCGGTTTTCTTATCTAAAGTTTCAAATAATTTATCAGAAATTAAAAGATCACATAGAGATTCAAAGGAATTAACTTTCTTAACGAACAATAATATTGGAAGTTTGCCGTCAATCTTGCAGCAAATTGGATGTATGTCTCGCCTGATGATTTTACAGCATTTTTAAATGAGTTTAAACACTCGCGAGGGGTTACTTCGAATTCTCTGAGTACTATAGATTTTAGTTTTTCATAGTCATTTAATTCCTCCTTTTAATATACAATAAGACATTATGAGCTCTTTCGCCCAGAAGATTTATTAAAATTTCAGATTTATATTCATCATTTAATTTCTTGGTTAAAAATGCGCGTTCTAATGATTGGAAGAACAGAATAAAATTTTCAGATCTGGTGGGAACAGGAAGAGATAAAGTTTTAATGTTTTTCATTAAATTTTCTATGTTTCTTTCGAACTGTTTCTCTTCGACTTTAGCTGCAGGATTTAAACTTAATGCTTCATTTTTAGCCGTTTGAAGTTCGACTTATTTTTCTAATTGTGCTAACTGAAGTTTAGCGAGCTCAATTTTCTGTTTTTCTAAAGTTGCCTCTCTTTCATTTCGCGATACCCTCTCATCTATACAGTTTTTAATTAAAGTTTTAACGAAATCTGGATCACTCTCAAATGTACTACTCTTCTCAATTTTAGTCTTTAGTTTAGCTATGGTGTCCGTACTCTCCACAGTACCGTCTAGATTCTCAACAACTCTTATGAGATTCTCTTTAAAAGCGTTTTTATACATTTTAAAAAAAAATATGGAAAGACCCTACCTTTTTTTCTAGCTCCCTTGTTGCTCGCACAAACGATGTATCCAATAATTGAAGAAAAACGTTGATTCCACAGATCTCACCTCTTCGCAGGTTATTGTTCGAAATATGAGTTCAGTTCCGTCCTCTACACAGGCGGAATATTCACACTGGGTTCAATGAAGAATTCAACCTCTACACAGGTTATAGGTTGAACTTGAAGTTTCAAAAAAATGGCGGCGCGTTTCTTCTCCACGGACGCTGCTTTGCGCGCGTCTCCTCACGCGTTCCAAACTTTCATCAAAATCGAAATTTTATCGATCCCGGCCGAACCCCCATAATTTGTGGGAGACAACAAGGGGTCTAAGACATTTGTCTTTCTTCATTTTATTTAAAACTTAACAAAAATTAATTGAAAAAAAAGGTAGCTATTCTAACAGATAGGTTTCCATGATGTGACGACGGTAACGCCTGCTCGCGCACCTCAGTCTTTTCTCTGCTTTTCTCTAAAGTCCTCAAAGTTTCAGTTCTGATTGGCTGCGCCTGCGCGCGAAGACTGCGTTGTTAGATGACATTGGATTTGCTGGATGCCATATATATATATATATATATATATATATATATATATATATATATATATATATATGCATGAAATATAATGTTTCAGAAGAAAAGATGGACTTTTTTATTTTTAACACGCCAAGTATTTTTAATTCTTTTTCCATTTAAGTTTTTGAAATGAATATATGTATACAAATCTGTGTGAACACCATCTCTCATTTTCTGTTGTAGTCTTGTAAGACAAATTTACCCTTTATTATTTAAATTTCATAATACCATATTCTTTTTTGACACTCGTGTGGCCCGCGAATCATTTGAATTTTTGATATGGTCCTATGGGCGTTAAAGATTGAAAACCATCTCCTAATCTGAAATCCAATTTATATTTCTTTATCTTTCAATTCCATTTATATTTCAAAATCTATTATTAAAAATTCCTTTGATGGGAGCTTCTTAAAAATAATGCAAAAACTTACATTTTCCTTTAAAAGCATTTATATACATTTTTTTAAAGAATATATATATTTTTTGCGAGTAAAGTTTTGTATATTGAAAAAATTATATATTTACAAAAAGAGTTTGAAGAAAAGGAACTTTATATTACTGTATATAAAATGAACATATGTCTAAAAGTTTTCAATTTGGATGCCAAGCATATTTTTTTTTCTTATAGTCAAAGTTATTCTCTGTAAGGAATTATACCATTTTCATCGAATAAATCCCAAACAGGAAATAAAAAATCCTATCATAAAACGTTTAGGCTGTGTTTCTTAAATTTCTTCTAAGAAGAATATGCTTTTTGCCTCACGGGAATCATTTTTATACACCGTGGTGGTATGATCTAAAATAATCTGAGGTATACTGTAAAATTTGAAAACGAAAAAAAAGTATGTTGCTCAGTTCTAGGTAAAAATATGAATGACAAAACAAGTTGAGAGTGACTTGATAGTGACTCTGTTAGCAGAAAAGTTCTCATTCTGCTATGCCAGCAGTTAAAAATCTACTCTGGAGCATTGATAAATGGGTGTTGTAAGGGGTGGTCAGGATGGATCGGAAGAAAAACTGGAATTATTGAGGCTGCTATCAAAACTCGGGAAACGATTTGTGTTTTACGAGAGGCAGCTTCCTGTAGTAAGATTACCGTGGGATTTGTTGCAGTCTTACATATGACTTCAATGCAGATAAACTTTTGAAAACATCGAGGGTTATACATTCAAAGGATGAAACGTTTTCTGTTTTAGAATTATTCAAAGGTTTAAAAATACATTTTTCGAACGAATTTTCTGTCACTCATTTTGATTAAAAAAAAATGGAATAATGTGTTATAAATAAAATATAAAACATAGTTATTATTTTCTAAGGCTTTAGATTATTTCTAAATCTGTTGTATGATTTAAGAGCGATGTATAGATACTCTGAGTGTGTGTTTGTGTGGATAGTCAATATATTACTAATATCTATCTTTTTTTTTTTTTTTTGCGAATTCTATAGATCTTCTACAGTGCACAGAAAATAAATATTGAACATTCAAATATTTTATTTGTCCACGATATTTGCCCTGTTTATTATTTATAGAAAGGTACAGCTCTAGTTTAATTGAAAAATCCTAGAAGTATTCTATAAAAATAACTGATAAAGTACATTTAAGAATTAACTAACATTATTGGAACACACACACACACACACAGTTCACTGTATTTTTTAAGCTTCAAGTTTCTTAGATAGTGATAAGAATACTTGAATGAATTTAAAATGATAAATTTAATTCTTGTTCTATAAAACTATGAAATTGTGATATAATTTTTGTGAAAATTAGAAATAACACTGAGCTATATAATTATAACAGTTAAAAATGTGATAGTTATCTGATGCATCAACTCTTCGAAGTCATCTAAACAAATAAAAAAATTTGAAGCCAAAAATTTTTAATTATATATTAAACAAGTAATATAAGTAATTAAACAAGCATTGAACAAGTAATTTTTTTTAAAGTTTATTCCTATTTAGGTCAACAAAGAAATTTTTATTTTTTCATTACTATTTATCAAATAATTACAATTAATATAAATGTATACATGCATATGACAGAATCACAGCATTAAGTGCTAATTTATTTTAATTAATTATCATTACAGTATCGTATTGTCATCTAAAACAATCGCGTATACAAAATTTCATTTCAACTGAATACATTAAACGTGGGGAAAAATTCTTTTAAAATTTTTACCCAAGTCGCTAAAAATGAAGCTAATGTGACTGAATCTGTAATTCATTAAATAATTCGTTTCCGTCAAATAATTTTGATTAAATATAATTAAATTATCATATTCTCACCCAAAACAACCGTGCATATAAAATTTGAGCTCAATTGAGCTCTTTAAAATGTATTTTATTAATGATTGAAAATTTCAACAAAATACATATAGGGAGATTGTAAGCTAATAGTGGGAATTGAAAAATATAGCACACACACAATTTCATCTTTTCGAGTGGCCGCGGTAGCCTAATGGTCAAGGTATCGGGTTGTGGCTGTCATGTCAGGAATTCGAGCCCATTCCCACTAGAGACCCTCCGTGTAGATGAGTGATGCTCGTAACATCTGTCGAGAGCGCAAAAGTCCTCCCATTGTTGCGGTAGCTGGAAGAGGGGGTGCCAGCTCAGGTATCGTCCTCGTCACTTGACCATGGTTCAAAATTACCAGGTTCGTCGCCAAAAGCCACCGTGTAGCTGAACAGTGTGACGTTAATATTCATTCACTCAATCACTTATTTGGCTTGTCGAGTTGGTTATAGTTACTTTATGCGTTGAAAATCTTCATGAAAAAAAATGCAAATATCACCATCTGGTGGTAAAACTTAAAAGACTGAACATGCATGAAAGATAACCTTCACTCACAATTTGTGGCCGCAGTAACATAGTGGTCAAGGTAATGGACACGTAAGCGGCTTGTCATGATTTCGAGACTAGTACCACTGATGATCCGCCGTGTAGGGAGTCGTTGCTCAAACGCCCTCCCTTTGGTTTGGTGAAGAAGTTAGGAGAGGGGGTGCAGCTAAGCTGTCGTCTTCGTCACTTGACCATGATTCAAAATAACGAAGCCAAAAGCCCTCGAGTAGCTGAATAGTGCGACGATAACATTCATTCACTCATTTGGCGTTTATATTAAATAAAGATGTATTTAAATTCAAATCCATGTAATTTTTATGTCTTTACAAGTCAATACCCGTCCTCTTCACTGGATGTTTCAGGGAGGTGTGTGTGTTGAAGGACATTCTCTTATAATCCTCTCCACACGATTTTAAAACATGTTAGGATTTGAATTTTCTTAAATGTGAATCTGTTTAATTATCTTTACGCTCCCGTAATCCTTCAAAATGGATTTCTATAAAATCAATTTTTAGTGGACCGATATTTAACGAAAGAGATCTGTTATTTGGCAAGCATCCTTAAGTCTAATAGTTGGAAAAAATTATTGTTTTTATTTTAAAATATAGGTTTGTTCATGGGGAAATTCTATTTTTAGATTGAATACAAATCTTATATTTATTTGAGTACCATTTTTCTCTACTAAAGAAATATTACTTTTAATTCGATGTGATAAACCCCTTTTATATTGAAGATGAACTCGAAAACAGAAGTAAGTCGCTCAAGATTGGAATCTATTTTCATTATTATTTAATTATTATTATTTTATTATATTTTACATTACAAAACAAGTTAATTACAATTTAGTTCAACAAAGAAAAATTTTGTTTTATTTATTAAATAGTTACAATTTATATAAATATGTATATACATATGATTGAATTACAATATTCAGTGAAAAAAATAGAAAGCGTAAAATTTTCCTTGCAATTTTCCATTCTATATATGGCGTGGAAATATTTTTTTTTGCTTATTATTTCTTCATTAATTAAATTTAATTATTCTAATGTGAGTATAGTAAAAACAAAATTACATTCTCAGAAATTAAGCCACCCCATGTGGGATTTGAACCCAAGCCCTTTGAATGAGAAGTCACGCGCTATCCATTGCTCTACAGGGCTACAAACAACAATTTCCCTTTGTATATATATTGTTGGACTATTATGTTTGTTCGTTACCAATTATTCATCTTTTAGTTTAATTAATGAATTAATATTTGAAAAAATGCATTAACATCAAGTGTCATCCACTAAAAGTTTATAAAATGCATTTGAAATTAAATGGATGGATAGAAAGTATTTTATTAACGTTTAAAATTTGAACAAGATATATATATATAGGAAGAGAGATAATTAATAGTGGAAATTGAAAAGCATTTATCCTAACATTTGTGAAAATGGAATATGAAATATTTGATTCCTAAAAAATTATTCAGTACGATTCACTTAACAAATATTTTATCCGAAGTTGAATTTTTCCATCGAATTATTTTAAGTTCCAATTAAATTTCAAATAATTTGACTTAAAATGTTTGACTTCATTTATCTATACGCTATTCCTCTTAGTAACAGTTTATTTAATATAACATATGTTACTCATGCTTCAAAAAATTATCTTATTTTTGAATTTGGAATCATTGGAAGATCTATTAACCTTTTGAGAAATAAAAGGATTATAATATAATTTTTTTCGTTATTACTATTTATTACTTAAAGCGTATAAACAAACATGTTCTGTTGTTTACTATTTATATGGTAAATGTTCAGTTATTGTAAACTGATAACATGTTTATATATTAAAAAACATTCGGTTTGTTTATTATTCTTATATTAAACATTAATTAATTAAAACATACCGTGTGTTTTCTCAAAAACATATTTCTCAAATAATGTATCATAAGCATCTACATTAAAAAATATCAAAATTAATTTTGCTTCTGATAATTACAGCATTTTTTGCTTTAATTGCAGACATTTGTGTAAACAAGTCCTACTCAACTTAATGAGTATCAGTTTTATTACTGAAGTTTAAAATGGAAATTTTGTTTTTCAAAATAAATAAACTTTTTTTTTTTTTTTTATTTATTTTTTACTGTATAAAATATGTGAGCATTAAGAAAATCCTTTTCTTACCGTGAAAAATTAGCTTGCTTAAATATTTAACTATAAATCGTAAACGGAGAATAACTTGTTCTGTCAACATTTGCTTTACTTAGGACTTTTTTATAGCTCACACACATACGGCAAAGCTTACAAAATATTTCCACAGACAATCAGTAAAAAGATCTTTTGATGAAGCTATTTTTTTCTGTTTTTTATTTTAGAAGGGTTTTAAATCAATGCGGGAAAAATAAATTATTTTACTATGTGTTGTAACGGCTTACCCCAAGGGGACGTTACCTCGTCATCTAATTGACCTAGATCTATCTGTAGGAGGGAAAGCTGGATGACCAACACTACAACAATGTGATAAATCTAATTTATTACTATCCAAAATAATATTCCAGAACAAGCAATCTATTAAGGGAACCTTTGGAGGGATATAAAGAGAGCGCCAAGCTTATGCAAATAAGTGTACGAAATCCGAATATTTTGAATTTAATTAACCCCATCATAACAATCCTATCTTAACGTGGCGTAATTCTAATTCTTACCTTATTGACACAGCTTTCAGTGACTCCGCTCCTTCTCTTTCTAATCTACGCGATTATTATACTTCAACTATATATACTCTAGCTAATTTGGATCTCATGGTTTCTTCTTGAGAGGGATAGCTATGAAATAACGCGATAACTGGCCCAAATATTCCCAAAGAGGATTATTAGTTGATAGTAACGTAAGGCCCAGTAACAGAGTTAAAAATTTATTTTTACATTTAATGCACATCTATACGTATATTAAAAAAAACAAAGCATGACCACCTTAAAATATGTTTTTCACACATTCCTTACATTTTCTTTTCGCATTCAAATAAAACTTTAAAATGTTCCTTCCATATTGAGATATACATTCGAACCTCTATAGAACGAACCTCTATATTGCGAACTTTTGTATGGTGAACTTTTCCTTTGCACCAAGGAATTTTCACTATTTTCTTCGTAAAATAACCTTCCTATAGCGAAGTGCATTTTCTATAAAACGAACTTTTTTTCCCCCTTTGGGATTCCATATTTTGTCTTCCCTATTTTTAAGGTTTAGAGGATTTTGCTTTAAAATTCGGTATTCATCCAAGCAGCTTGTCATCTACTATAAAAAATCGATATAAGCTACAAAATTATAATTTATCGAATTTATGTTTAAAGCGTTTCAGACCATGTGTCTATGAAGATGTCGACCAGGAAGTTATGAAGTGGATACGCACAATGCGATTTAAAAATGTTCCAATCTCTAGACCTTTCGTAATAAAAAAAGCTCTTCAGTTTGTGAAGACATTGGAATACGACCCATTTCTAGATAGCAATGGCTGGCTAGAAAAAATTAAGAAAAGACACGGAAAGAGACAAATGAAAGTATTTTTGGTGCATTGCAAAGATGTGAGGCGTATATTATGAAACAAATCAATTTATCAAACAAAATTAACAAATTTTATGAGTGATTAAATTTAAATACGCGTGTAGTAAAGTATGTTTAGATTTTCTAGTTATTAAATAATGTATGTTTAAAATTACTTGTATGCTTTAAATTAGAAAATGTCGATAAAATTGATTACTTTTAATATACAATTATTTTCTTAATGTTGAAAATACATTATATTCATTGACATACTTCTTCCTTGTATTCCTTGCAGTTTTTGTTTGTTTTTTTTCTTTTTCTTTCTTTCTTTTTCTCGATGTATATGAGATATTAATTTATAAAAAGGTGGGAATAATATAATTTTTTTAATATGTTGTGTTTATGAATTTAAAATTTGTTTAATGGGGTTTATAAACTATATTGAAAGATGAATCTCTATAGAACGAATTTTCTATATAATGAACTTTTTTTGTGTAATTTAGTGACTTCGTTAAAAGAGGAACGACTGTATTTTGAAAATTCGTGATGTTTAATCGTCAAAGGATTGATTATATGTGTGCATAAGAATATCATTAATAAGCACTTCTTGGAATTCGCAGTAATCCAATGGGTAAAAACAGTTTTAGCATTTAATTCAATTGCTTCAATAGACAAATTTACTCATGGTCCTCTTCAAAGTATAGAATTTATAAATGCAAATATTTTTTTTTACGCTTTAAAATATCGTTCCTTGTTTGTTTAAATAACAAGTTTACTCTTTTGTTTGTCATAAATTTATTTAAGTTTGAATTTCTCTTACCCGTAGAAACATTTCTGTTGTTGTTACTAATACCAACTGATCGGCGGTGCCATTTCGAGGGGCTCATCAACTCATCGTGACAAGAAGAAATTTGTACGTCTATCGTTAGCCGCAGTTTTGAGCCCCATGCAGCTGACAATAAGGTTTTGTTCAGTTCCATCCCAATTTTTAGGTTTAACTTCCTAGGGAGATCAAGGACCTTCCACATCTCTTCCCCTTCCACCAACCTCACAAGAGGACTTGCAGTCCGATGGCTGCTTAGAATGACACCATTTTGCAAAGGCACTATGTATTCATTTCTTTCCGTGCCTTCTCTGTGATTTAAACCCAAGCCTTTCAGCAGAGAAGTCAGAGTCACCGATCATTATACCCGGTGAGTTGCCAGAAACTATTCAAAGACCCTTATCTGCAAATTGAAATAGTTTTCTTTTTCTTCCAATTTCTTGCTCTGTGGATTTCAAACAATAATATATTTACGATTTTTTGGACTAAGTTTATATAAAGTAGAGACATATTTATCCTTTACACTAATAAACATCTATCAACATGTTCTGTTAGTCAGTTTACAAAGAACATAATCTTAGAGGATTTTACTAAACAATAGAAAGATCCATGCTTAACTGAAAGTCTGTAGGTCTAATAGTTGAAAACTAAGATTTTTTTTAAAAATCTATAGCGTCCCCTAAATTATCTCTTTTCAGCAAATTTTCTCAATACCAATTTTTAGCATATCTTTATTCAACAAAAGAAACGTGTTGATCAAACTTCAAGTATGTAGGTCTATTAGTTCTGGTAATCTCGTTATGAGTAAATCCCTTTTTATACATAGATTATTAATAACTTAATAGTGAGAATGGATAATTTTTACTTTCTTACGATATGTATGCGGAAAAATTTTTAATCAGTGTGCAAAAGTTCTTAGGGCACGTAGAGAGACATTTAACAAAGATTGTAGGAATATATGAGTAAAATTGATCTATGTTTACTGCGAGGGTGACTGGGAAAATAAGTTTCTCCTCTCGACTTTGGTCAGAAATGAGTATGAAATATTCAAAACATAGAATGAGACATTAAAAATAAGACGTAACTTTATTTTTCCACATAAATACCAAGTATATTAAGACATTTGTCACACCTCTTGATAAGCTTCGAAGAACGCTCCAACAAAATCTCAGAGCTTTGCATATGGAAGAAGCATTTAATGGCTTGCTTGGCTGCAGCATTGCTTCCAAAGCCGGAAAAAAGATGAAAATCACTTGGTGAGAGATCATGACTGTATGGCGGATAATGTAGGGGCTCCCTAATAAGAGTTGCAATATGGTTTTGCATTGCCTTCGCCGAGTGTGGTCTCGCATTGTCATCCAACAACAAAACACCAGATTTGAGAAGCCTAAGCAGCTTCTTCCGAATTACATCTTTCAATTTCGACAAGGTGGCACAGAAACGCGTAGCATTCATGGTTTCAACCTCCAAAAAGGCCACTCAAATGTAAAAGTTTCTTCCGAATTCAAAGGGTTCCTGCAGGGTTTTTTGAATCTTATTAAGTGGTATGACAAATGCCTCAATGCATTTGATATTTATGTGGAAAAATAAAGTTACGTCTCATCTTTAAAGTCTCATCCTATTTTTGACACTGATACTCATCTCTGATCACAGCCGACAGGGGAAACTTATTTTCCGATCATCCTCGTAATTAATTAAATATTTTCTTCGTTGACATCACAAATTATTCACCGAGATTCAAGAGTAATCATTCAGAAAATTTACTATTTCTGCTTTCCTGGGCCGTGGGTAGCCTAGTGGTTAGAGCATCGGATTCCAGACAGGAAGGCCTGGGTTCAGTGCCCGTGTCACCGAATACCCTCCGAGTATACACGGAGTACGTGCTCGTTAAATCAGTGGGTTCGAAACTCTTGTGGGCTGAATCAGAAGTGCAGGGGAGTGGATAATACTTCCCTTCAGTTCTATGCTTAAATTGTGGAGGTGGAGATATGTGGTGTCGCCATCTATCGTCCCTTTGGGGAATTTCTCCGAGCTAATTCCTACTGCTAATTGTATGGTGCTCAAAGCCAAGGCCATTGACAGGCGTACTTATAGCTCATTGTCAGTATGAATTTTGAGGGCCTCGATCCGACTACGTCAGACAGGTGGCATTAGAAGCAACACTATTTCTTCCAATTGGAATTTCTTTATTAATTGATTACTAGAAAAGTAAACTTTTATTTTACCATTAGGAAAATGTTCTAAAAAACTTGATTTAAAAATATATCAGAAATGTGTGCATTATTAAGTCTTAGTTTCCTAGCAAATCAATGTCATATCGCATCATATATATGAATAAATGAACTAGATCTTTTACATTCTTTTTTTGTTCTTTCTAATTAATCTAATGTTGTCACTAATGCACTCGAAAAAAAAGAAAGTATGTGTTTTCTTTCTCTTTACTGTTAAGTAAATTTTCAGTTAACCTCAGAAACGAATTTAACAACTTCATATAATTTAAAATGGGTCATTTGTAAATAGATTATTATTGGGTGTTAACGTAAAAACTGTGTTTGCAGTAAAGATGCGTTCAAATGCGAAATCGTCTTCAAAAATGAAATTTTTCCGAATTATATTCTTAATCTGTAACAAAAAAAATTCATCCTTTTTCATTTATTATTTTTTTACAAAACTTTTTACTAGCTTCTCAGCAATTAAAAAACAATCATACGAAAACTTTTACTTCTTATTAATTATTGAAGCTATTCCAATTAATAAAGTCTTTGTGAATTGAAAGATAATTATTCTGAAAATGAAATTAATTGTCGAGTTGTTTTTCCTGTTACACACAAAAGTAATTACCGTTGTTATACAATTGTTATAAATACAATACAATTATTTAAATAACTTTCTTATATTTTGAAAATTGACTCTGAGCAAAAAAACAAAAAAAAATCTTATTATTATTTGTACTGAATTACAAGAAAAAAAATTACAGATATTAATGAGGAAATGAAGATCTTTGGGTATATATTTATAACGAATCAATTAATTAAAAAGTTCAAATTATATATTTAATGCAGCATTCATTTTGCAAAAAATCAAACAAAAACTAATTAATGCAATAAAATAAGAATTAAACTAAATATCTTTTCATTTGTGAACTGCTTAATACTCTTTATTTTAAGTGTACTGAAAAACGGTTATAGTACATTTCATCATTTACATTTGTCGTGACTCATATTATTCATTTTCTACATAAATGGCAAAAACTAGATTAAAAATTGCACACGAAATTTTACATTTAAAAAATAATTTTGATTTAAGCGATTAATGACAAATCATACCTTCAATCCTCAATGTAAAAATTTCTCAATAATCTTTATTTCAAGAGAGCCTATGTTAATTTTAAATATATTATTTACCGATATTTGTGATTTAATTAAATTACTCCTAGACGATACATTTCTGAATAATTAAATCTGCATAAGGGTTTTAAAAAATATTACATTTCCCGCAACGTAGAGCTTAAATTATTAAGTATAATAATGTTCACGAATTCTTGGAAAATATCTTAGTAACGCTCCTGTCCCTCTCCAATCAGTTATTTTTGATCAGAGAAACATTTATTAACAATAAAGCCTGAAAGAATCGATGTCAAAATGTCCTTCACGCTTGTACTCTAAATTTGAGTAATTATTTCACGTCTTTTTTCGAAGGAAGACTCGACTTTTTATCTTAACAGTTTCGTAAGATGTAGTTTAATAAATTGCGAGAAAAATCAATAAAACATATTTCATTGTT
>BMAU01010965.1:0-15103 GCA_019973935.1 Trichonephila clavipes
GGGGGCGCGATACACCTACAAGGGGGCGCGAGAATATCAAAATAAAAGTTTCAAAAAATTTATTTACTAGAATGAAGAAAACTGCAAATTTCTGACATAATAAAAAAATATACACATTTACACGGAAATAATATATATATATATATATATATATATTATCTGCGATTTTACATGATCAAAAAATAAAAAGCTTATACTTCAAAACTCATTTTTTAGCTATCTTTTTGATACTATAACCAAATAAAAAAAACGTTTTATCTCGATTTGCTGTAATCCCATGATGAGAAATTTTTATTACGTTTCCTTTTCAAAGCGAAAATGCTACTCTTTTAGAGGAAATACAAAATCCAGAGCCATAATTAAAAACATTTTATGAAGATAAAAAGTTCATCACTGTTATATATTATTGCCATCAGCTGTAGGTAGCAGAATGTATTTGATGCGGTTTGACCTTCGAGCTTACTTGTACGGTTAGTTACGTCCCTGCTCTTATGTATTTGTTTTTTCATTTAGGGAAGTTTGAAGGATTACTGCCAAGCATAATGAAAAAAGGTTTTACATAATTCTTTAGAACATCCATATCGTAATAAATACACTTTTAATCCGGAGCGGTCACGTCGAGCACACAGTGCACGAAATCGGTAATTCTGGCAAAATTGTTTAATTGTTACCAATGGCCCTGACACTATCCTCCTGTTTGACAATCTAACGTGAACTAAAATATATTTGTCACATATCTCCTCTTTTTTGGAGTGACAGAATGTTTTTTATGATCTTTAGGTACTTGTTTTGTCTGAGTTCCCGGTGTGTGATAACTTTTTCCGAAATGTTTTCTGTGTCCTTGAAAGTAGGTGAGTATATTTTCTGTTTATGAAATTATTCACTGAATTACGATATTTATTGTGTACTATAAAAATAATTATAAAAAAAGGATTGTGGGGTGACTCAAATAACCTCGCTCGACCATTAGCATCGAGTGCGTGCCTGCTCCAGGGGTTAAAACTTGTTGAAGTATTTTTTTCACTTTAAATATTAAAAATAATACAATTATTCTTCATCGGAATTTTTTTATTGTTCATTATTCAACATCAATTCTAAATGCTAATTCTTTGAGACTTAAAAATCACAGTTCGCTTAAAACTAATTATAATTTGAGCAATCATTTTAAAAAATCATTTTACATTCTTGTAAACATGGTCGCACACTTGGCTTTATTCTCCTTACAATTGCGATTATATCAATAATGTTTAATTTTCTTATAAATGAACTCGGGCAAAGAGCGGGTCCTTCAGTCGGTACTTCCATGGGCTTGTCTTACAGAGCAAAGTTTTTCAAAGGAATGCTTATGATTAGAAATTGACCCTCTGAGTTCTTTTTCTACATTTAGCTGATATCTATATTTTGTCTTCTAAGCAACCACCGCATTTTGCAATATGTTCCAATTTAAAAATTAGAGAAAGGAAAATAACATAATTATCCTATCACTTAATTTTTTTTTTTTACTCAAAAGTAACATGTACGAAATTTAATACTCTTGTCATGAATTTGTACGGATTATAAAAAAGATTTTTGCTTTAGCGTCAGTGCATTATTATTGCATTCAGTGTTATTAATGTATAAAGGGGGGGCGCGATAAAAAATTGTGGATTGAAAAAGGGGGGCGCCAGTAGTGAAAGTTTGAGAAGCACTGGGGTACACATATTATAAATTTTTTTTATTGCAAAGATCAAATGTTTAATATAAAATGAAATACACTTAGTAGTTATAAATGGATATTTTGAATAAACATGCATAAAGTTTAATAGCAACTGCATATTCTGTTGAGGTGGCTCGCCCCATAGCGTGGCAGTGGTAAAATTCGCCTCCAGTTGAGCATTATTTTCTTAAATAAAAATTGATGCGTATTAGTAGTTTAGTAATTCAGCTTTGTGAGGTAAAAACTGGAAATACTTTTCCAAGCACAAACCAACCCCCACAATCATTAAATCGGAATCATGCTTCCTTCATTTTTTAATGATTTGCATCATTTTTGAACAATAAACTAAGCAGTCTTAGGCTAATGTTTCTCAGCTGGATTAGGAGGAATATGGGACATAAAATGTGTTCAGTAAGACAAGCAGGGTTATCTACTATAGGTGGTCTTCCAGAATTCTTTTATCCAGAAGCGCTGCATCAGCATATTTATAAAAAAACTTCTTTCTACACAACTTGGATTCGAAGTTTCAAAATTTCATAAGTCTTTCAGTTACATTTTTATAGCCAAAAAGGAGTTCCAGAATTCCTTGTCTAGAAATGTTAAAACATATTTTTGTAGTATTTTTTTCTTTTGTCGGATGAAAAAAAAAAACTATTTCCCGATCTCAGTGATCTACACCACCCATAGTTAGATTGTAGTCAAAAACAATCTCTGTCTTGAGTATATTCAGTTTGGCTTGAGTTCAGTATTGAGTTTTGGTTTGAGTGAAAAACAGTTTTGGCTTGAGTTCCATTCCCGAGAGACAATCTCGGCATGGCAGTTAAGAGGTTAAAAGAAATATTGTATTTTTATTATAATTAATATTAATGTAATTTACTCACCAATATGTCATCCTGGTGTAATCCACCAATAGATTATATTTAATAACTGATAGTGTTTGAATTTTACACAAACTATCAAAATCTGTATATAGAAGCCATTTTCAGTTGCTTTTCCTATTCTACTTTAATTTGCTTAAAAATTTTGTTCATAAGTTGAGAATTATTTTTATATTTTAAATACGTTATTCAGAACGGCATTAAAAATAGTTTACAACTGTGTGAAAACTTCTTCAAATTTGCAATCTAATATTTAGGAGCTGTTCGTGCTTAAATGTAGACTTGATCGTCAAGTCTTTTGATATGTCGAAAAAAATGTTTCATCTTTATTGGCAGATTTCGATTTGTCTATTCACATGCTTGCAGCATTTGAATTTATGAACTTTTAAGATTTATTTTATTCATAAATTATTTATATTTATTTTTATTTAGCAAACTGCCTTTTAAAAAAATTAGATCTACCATAAAAATTAAAAGTTTCACTAATAATTAGGTTTTTGATTAAACAAATAGTAATCATTGCGTGGCGCCCCAAGCCAAAGTTTCAAGGAACCCAGGTAGAAAACTGTTTTGTTGTTTATTGCTAAAATCACCGCATAATTACAAAAAACTTCAGTCACTGGTAAAAATATAGCTAGTATTTAAAGCGAATTCATAATGGTATAAAGTTCTATTTTGTGCCGCTCATCCGGTGTAGTGGTTAGCGACACTGACTGCTGTGCCGTAGGGTCTGGGTTCGAATCCCGGTGAAGACATGGATGTTTGTAAATGTGTAGTGCCTTCACGGCAGGGGATACTTTAAAACAGCCGTCGAGCCGCAAGTCTTCTCGTGAGGCTGGTGGCAGGGGATGAGAGGTGGGGAGGCCCTGACCTTCCCAATGGTTCTCCTTCAAAATTGAGTGAAACTGAGCTAAATCGTACTGTCACCGTGCATGGTGCTCAAGGCTACGGCCAAAGACTGGCGTACATCTAACCCCCTTGCCATGATGAATTTCTTGGACTCGATCTCACTGCGTCAAACAGGTGGCATTAGCAACAACAACAGTTCTATTTTGTAAAAATTCACATCTCTTACATTTTTTAGATCATTTCTAAAATGAAAGTAATGCGACATCCAAATGTGGAAAATTTGGTATAAAAAAAAAGTTTCTCATTAATTTTTGTGTTTTCCCTCGTACAAAGCACTGAATAAACATAAAAACCATTAAAAAAAACCCTCAAATTAAAAATCCTTTTAAAAAAAAAAAAATAAAAGATCTCTCTTTTAGTCAGATTCTTTATAAGTTAAAAAGTAATTTCTAATAAGATAGAGTTTGTTTCTTTAAATTAAGTACTTTTTCTCTAAAAAAATTTACTTAAATTCACAAAGATGTAAATGAGAGAAAAACGAAAAATTCCACTATTTTTACAATTTTTAGCCACTTTTGCAAATGCACCATGTTTTTAAACCTGGGGTCATGATGATGTAACAATTAATATTTTTATTAATTATATTATTGGATACCATCAATTTTTTTTGTTTTTTGCAAAGTTGAAAAGAATTTTGAAAGGAAGAAGACAAAAGCTTATGGTGTCGGAATGTTTGTTGAGAGGATACAGGATATTAATTTTTTTGTTCATTTGGGCAAAAGGGCTACGGGATTTATGAAATTTTGTAGCAGGTATAAGGCTGTAATACTCTACCACGAACGCAAAACTTTGAGTGGCATCGACGTTTCATAGAAGGCAGGAATGTGCTGAAGACGACAAGGCTCGAACGTCCGTAGATCTTCCCGCGCCGCTGAAAAACATAGAAAAGGTTTCTGCGGCGGTACGTAAGAACAGGCTTCAAACAATAGCGAAATCAGTTGCGATACCCTCGGTCACATGTTAATGGATACTGACGAAGGATCTTAACATGCATAGAGGATTTCAGCATATCGTTCCCCACATGTTAAACGAAGACCAATCTGCAGATGAAGTTAATAGAGCATCTCTCTCTCTCTCTCAGGCTGAATTAAAGTACATATGGCTACAAAAATGCATTCCATAAATGTTTCGATGACCTTTACAAGCCATGGCAAAAGTGTGTTATTGCTCAGGAGTCTTATTTCGAAGGAGGATAAGTTTCAGCAGTTTAATAGGTAATATTTTTAAAGTTATAGACTCAGACCGGGAACTTTTGAATCCTGCTACGTACAACGTGAGAGTGACGTAATGCGATGAATACGTAATGAAGAACGGGATACAGAGAAAGATTTGGCATCGAACACACAAGTGCTTATTTCCGCACAATGCAATAATATATTGACTGACATCTGTGGAGCAGTGTTTCTCAAACTTTCAATATTTGCGACCCAATACGAAATCATAATTTTCATCGCACCCCCTCCCCTCCCTACAATAATTGCGTACCGCCAGCGTATATAAGCGTCTTGCTCAGCCAGTGCGTAAATTGCTCAGGACGTATACATACGTCCTTCAAAAATACGGGTTTTTTTTTCTGTTCACTGCAATTCATAAAATTGTTTCGAAGGCTTTGGAATGCAATAAAATGATCTAGACAGTGTTTGCGAAGGATTTACTTATTTCAGAGGAATTTCTTATTTATTCCCTTTCTCCCACTCCCCCCAACCAATACCCCACATACGTACGGTAGCATTGGGGAGCGAATCGCGTAACTTTCATTCGGCAGTCAAGGGATTAATTATAAACCGCACAAATGAAGATAAGTGTTAATTTTTGTATATAATTTTATATATGACTAGCCCGTGGGGTCACTAGTAATTATTAAACTTCGTAACTTGGTATTGTTAAATTAATTATAAAATAGATCGTGCAGTACTGATACATTCATCAGTGCACTATGTCAGAGTAAAATGTGTTTTTTTCTAATTTTTTATTTTGTCAGAATGTATTTTTTTTGTTAGCTATCAATATATTAATTTTTTAAATAATCTGTTATCAACTTTTCAATATGCTCGCACCCTTGGGTTATCACGCTGAGAAGCACTGCTGTAGAGGATTATGTGATTGTGGGTGGTTTTCTGCTGCGATGCAGAAGGCGGGCGATTTTTCCATTCTACGACAATCTCGCATCTCTGTGCTGCTGCATTTGCTCAACGAGGATGAACAGTTTGTCTAACTGGTTTCCCACACCAACCGAGCGGCGTGGTTATTGCGGAAATGTCTGTTCCTTTCATTAAATCTATTATCATACATATTACCTTATATATTTTCCCAAAGACTCACTTCCAAAGTTGCAACCAACAAAAAGGACAGGAAAGAAAGAGCTTAATGATCAACCCACGTAGGGATTTCTTTTCGTTTCAATCTTCCAAAGCAAGTCAGACTCTTCTAAGACTTCTAAATCAGGCTTTCGATCCGGAACTTAAACCGAAAACCAGAAAAAAACGTTGTTTGGGTTGGAATGAAAAACGGAACTGAACCGGAAAAAAATATTGGTTAATTTCGGTTCGATATATCTCCAGCCATTTTGTTACTGTAACCGACTTTTCGATATTTTCTAATTTAAAGTCAGCCATATAATTATCATTACAGGCACATTGATTTTCCCCCGATTTTGTTTTGATGTTCATTAGTACTTTTCTGTTTCAGTTTCGCATGAAACTACTTAAAGAAGCTAGATTTATTTCAATTGAATGAACTAGACTGACTTTGACAAATGGCATCAGTTTAATTAAAAAAAGGGTTACAAATTTTAGAAAATATACGTGAATGATGAGCATAGTTTTTCAAACAAACAAGGAATAAAAAGATTATTAGCTTACTACAAGTATGACTTGCAAGAGAAAAAAAATTTTAACTAAAATTACGGCAGACTATTTTGTAAGATTTTATGAAACCTTCTACATCAAAATACTTCGACTCACGATTTTGTATGTGTGTTGTCGAAGATTTCATTAAACATTTTTTTTTCTGAATTATTTTCTTTCGTCTCCTGCCCCAAATAAAAATGATTTAAATGTATTTATTTGTGAAATCATTCCCCGAATTACGAGAATTTGATTGACGCGGTTATTACTCAGCCCCACCTATTGCGTAGTTCGGGGTATTACTGTACATTTAAATATGCGTTTTATACGACTATTATTCATATGACATTGTAAAATAATATCCTAATTGAATACAATCCACCTTACCATCATTCACTCAAAATCTTCCTGTATACCTCTGAGTCGCTTTAGATTATATCCAGTGAATTTATTCTCGTAGGAACCAATTTCCACACGCCAGTGACTATCCAGCTCATCGCTCATCAACCCCTGTGACTACTTCTATCTCTCCTTTAACGCGAAATCTTCCCTCCAAAGATATCGGTCCTTCCATGTAATCAACCGGATGAAGGTAATTATCAAGGAGTCGTGTTAGTGGCATATAATAGACAAATCGTTTACATAGCTCGTCTAGGTGGCATTGAAGTACGATGGGTCGATTAAATATTTCAGTTTTGAAGATGTCTTGTATTCAAATGAGGCGTATCAATTTTCTTTTTTTGGTGGGTATCAAAATGGTGAGGTTCGTCGCCAATAGCTTTCGTGCAGTTTTTGGATGCAACCTAAAGAAAAGAAATAATTTTTTCCTATTGTGTAATATTAGGTTGGGGGAAAAGAAATCCATTTTTCTTTTCGGTAGATGGCTATAGTGTTTGATATCTCGTAAAGTAATTTTTATTGAAAACCCCAGTAATATAAAAAAAGTTTTAAGTCAATTCCTACTTAGATCAACAAAGTAAAATTGTATTTTATTTACTTTTTATTAAATAATTACAATTACTATAAATATGTATATACATATAACAGAATCACAATATTAAGCGGCAATTAGGTTTCATTAAAGTATCGTATTGTCATCCTAAACAATCATGTTTATAAAATTCCAGTTCAGCTGAATGCTTTAGAACGTGAGGAAAAAAAATCCTTTAAAGTTAAGACCCAAGTCTATAGAAATCAAGTCAACGTGGCTGTATCTGTAATTCTTTAAATAAATAGTTTGTTAATTAATTTTAATTAATCATAATTAAACTATCGTATTGTCACCCACAATAATAGTGTATACAAAATTTCAGCTCAAATGAGCGCTTCAAAATGTGAGAAAAAAACCTTTTAAATCATAGGTTCTCAACCTTTTTAGAACTGGTGAACCTTTTGTATTGAATATTTCGATACCGCCGCCCTCCCACACAATATAAATAAGATCGTACGTAGTGAAAACAAGAATATTAAATTTTAAAAAAATATTCTAAAACTAATAGAATATATTTTTAAAGGTCCGGGAATTTTTTTTTACTTGTAAATCTGGAAATAGCTTATTGCCAATGAATATATAATAATTTTATAATGCGTACAATCAGCATAAGGTAACCAATATTAAAGTTAACTTTTGTTAATACATAATCAGCATGTGTTTTTTTTTAGTTATTTTTAGACTATATTTGGTTAATCTGCCCATGCCCTTTTGTACGAGAGGTCGTCCAAGTGGTGATCCCCAGAAAATGAATATACTTATCACGCCGTTGGCGTATGTTTTAAGATACTTGAAACATAATTGATTCATAAATAAATAATTTAAGCGGTATCCGACTACGCGAGATCTTTGAGATCATTTTTTTTTAAGTTTTCAAAATCCTATGAGTTTTAGTTACATTTTTTAGTTTCAATTTTACACACACAATTAAAAATACAATTAGAAAAATATATGCACATTAAAATTTGCAAAAATTTAAATTTTTTAAAGAAATTTAATCAAATTTAGAATATTTCAAACACTCTTATTTTTTGAAATATTTTCTTAGATTTTCCATAAAATATTGCTGCAATACATTTTTGCAATACATTTCTAGAGAATGACCTCACAGTGTTAAATTACTTCCTTTTGAATCAAAAGTTATAGCCAGTCTAGCTTGTGAACTAGAAATTCAATCAAATTATCGTAACTTTCAAAAAGAAATACAACTATAAAATAACTATAAAAATTAGAGCTCCAAATTTCTTAGCTTGTAAAAAGTCATTCTCTAGATACAACTATTATCAACATTTGTAAAGAAAATTTCCTACAAAGCATCTTTAATAGTTTTTAGACATGTTTGAATGATTTGAAATTTACAAAAAATAGTTTTGAGAAAATGATTTAAACTTTATAAAAGCAATTTCAAAACAAATATGACTAATAAGTATATTACTAAAATCCTCATGATTTATAATTAACACTTCCACTCTTGGTAGTTTAAATTTTTTTTTTCTTTTGACCCCTTTTTTTTTTCTTGTTGGTTTTAAAAAAGGCAAAGAATGTTGCTCCTCGAGTCACCGACTCGAAAGTTGAGCTACACGTCAATAAATCTCTCATCCCGCAGTCTATAATTCCCCAGTATTTATGCCAGAACTGCTTTCAAAATACCTAAGAAATCAATGAAAACTTTTTTGAATCAATAATGGCAGCAATATATGGGTACCCAAAGAAAATATTTTTAGCTGGATAAAAGTTTCTTTCAAAACGATTTCACACAAAACAAATAAAAAGTTAAATGATACATTTGTATTCGTGTCTTACGTGAGGCAATTTTAAAAAACTGCTTTATCACACTTCTTTTGTGTACACAGGTTTCACAATATTTAAAGTTCACACAGAAACATTCACACTTTTTATGCTTTCTCGTCTATTGTTTTCCGGGTGTCGTTTCCTGAATGATAAGGTGCCACCAGTTCTCAGCTCAAATCGGGCACGGTCCACATATCGGTTTCTCCCCGGAGCAACAGTGAAAAAAAATCCCCCATTACGCCAGCACTTAGCATAGCTTCGCGACGATTGGTGTTACTTCCTTTTGGTATCATCCCACTTACGACAACTTTTTTTTTGAAAAAAAAAGGAGAGATATGGAGATCTTTTGATTTTTATATGTATTTAGTATATTTTAAGGAAAACCCTAAATTATAAAAGAAAAATATGATATTATTAAAAATGGGAAAAACTAATAAAATGTAATGAAAAATTACATAAACGGGGCCTGGGTCTGTGCAAAGATTTTATGAACAAATTCCAATTTTGATGTGTGTCATTTTGTTATTCCTGTTTGAAGTGACCTTCAGGATAAGAGAGATTTTAATTTTTAAAAACTAGAGCACTTTATCTAAGTTTTATTATATGAAATTGTTCAAAACATTGACTATATTCATGTAAAGAACTGCAGCTTTAGAAAACAAACAAAGTTATTGACAAATCTGAAAGATCAAATACACTTTCCTACTGTTATGCAGAACATAAGCAAAAAATTTCAGCTAATTATTTTCTGCAACTTTTTTGAGCAATCGCGGTCCTCATTTGAGTTTTTCGAAAAACATATTTCGAGTAAAACTATTTTAAAGTTTGACAGCTTGTGTAAAGTTATGGCATTTGTTGCTTTACTAAAACGCTTGTAGTTTTTGTTCTAGTGAAGGGAAAATAAAGTACTTGGTATTGTTATTAAGTTTAAATAAAAATGGTCTATGAGAAAAAAAAAGTCATAAAAAATACGCCAATTTTTGAAAAAAATCATGGTTTTAGGGTAGTCGGATACCTTAAAACTGTGTAGAATTTTATTAAACAATATTGATGGCAAAGTTTTTCCTTCTCACTGAGGTTTTTCTTTTTTTAAAAATTTTTTTTCCGACTACTCTATCTTTTTGAAGTATCTTTATGCAGTGTAGATTTTATGACATTGTACCACACCATCACATCTTTAACAGAAAGGTATCCCTTTAGGTAATCACCATCATAAAAGAAAATACATATTTTTAAGATTTCGTAGTGCAAAACATATGAAGATTTTAAAATGAACCATGTTTGGAAGTAAACCTAGATTATTGTGCAAGTACACACATGTATTGACTGACTTATAGAATTCCCAAAAAATCCTGATAACATTTCCAAATCCAGAATTTCCCAGTGTCAATGTATACAGTTCTATAGAAACCACATTTAGCGATGAATGTCCATGTGTTCCCTCGCTGTCAACGGATATTCCACATCTTCAACTGACATTTTGAAACATTTTGTAATGCTTTTCGCTTCCAAAGCAGTAAATGCACAGCGCCATCTGGTCATGTAGCGTACAGCCAAGAGTTTTCATAAAGTTCTAAATGGTCCCTTTTTATACAAGGCCAGTTCAAAGCTCCCTGCTGAGCACGTAGCTTTTTCACAGATGAATGTCATCTTTTAATCTCTCACCTTCCCCAAATAAGTTGCTACCATTAACAAATTTTTGCTTTTTTTTAGCTTCTTTTTAGTAGCTGAAAAGCGTAGACAATAAAAGTACACTTTTGGAGCAGTTTGAAGTCAGCTAGGTGTCAGTCTAAAAATATACCCTCATGCAGGTACAGATTGTACTCCTCAAAACAATTGGGAAAACACAAACTTGAAAACATACTTCCCAATTCAAAATAAAATATTCTATTACTTTCTAATGTTTTCCATCAAATATTAGTTTGTTAAAAGGAAATGCTCCTTTTGCTTTATTCCAGCCTTTGTTCATAACAAGTTTGAGAACTTCAATTCAAGAACACTACAAGTCAACACCACTTTTTTTGTGAATCTCTGTCACCAAAAAGCACAGTTGCGTCTTCAAGATGTTAATTTTTAATTCATTTGTTAATAGTTATATAAGTAGATAGATCAAAAGCAGAATGTTCAGAAAAAGAATTAACGATTAAACAATTAAAGCGAAAAAGTTCAGTTTTTTTGAAGAAATTGGGAGTAACATTCCCAAGATTCCAAATCAAAACAAAAACATGAGGTGAGGTCAAAGAAACAGACGTTGCCAATCGAAAGTCCAATTAAAAGATTGAAATTGTTGCCCACCAATAAAAATAGCTTCAAGAAAATTATCAGAATTTCTTTTAATATTATAAGGGTAATGGTTGAAACTGCAAAAATTATCGGTAAAGTTGGATGAAAATAGTTAATAAAGCTTCACCCGGTTTCGATTTAACCGTTGTAATGATTATTTTAAACACCTGTAACTTTTTCTAATTATCGCACAGACAAAAACAAAGGCAGGATTTAGAGTTATTGATGATTGTTTGAATTTTTAAAAATATAAAATAGCAGTGTCGTAGATTTCCCTTAATCGAAAATGACGTTTTCGACGTAGTCGATATCTTAACACTTTAGCAACTGTTTATATTGTCCAATAATAAGTGGACTAAATTATGAATTTCTCTGGCCCACGAGGTCGAAAAGTTTAACCGCTGCTCAATACCATCTCAAACCCCTTAACTTTAAATTTTACTGCCCTGAAAGGTTCAAAGACCATGCTAAGATATTATTCAATGCACGACTTTGAAAACTAGTTTTAAAGTTTTAACACAATAAGTTGCCAAAAATGTAGCGGTATTTGTAATTCTTAAATAATTAGCTTTAATCAATTAATTTTTACTAATTGTTACTAAATAGCCGTAATTGTCATCCAAATTAATCGTAAAGATGCAAAATTTCAGCCTCAATGGGCGCTTTTGTGTCGCATTGCCTATTAACGCCATGGAACGTGGTAAGATAGGGTAAAGATTCAGAACCAATATTGTGTGACTCGAGAAACTATTTTTTCAGTGATTTCTTCAATGTCTTTACATTTTTCTTCGACACGCAGGATGCAAGAGGCTATTTATAGGTACCAATTAATGAATCTATTTGCATGAAACGACTAATAATTTGAGCACACGCTCCTAAAGTGTTACAAAACATTAGGTAAGTTCTTCTTAGCGTGAAACGTAAACATACTTAAATAAAATTCTGCTTGGCAGATTCAAAAAGCGAATAAACACTGAAAACAAATAATAGTATCGTGAACAGGAAAATGTCGAACTAAATAGGAGTGGTAACACTAATAGTAGTGAAATAATAAAATCCCTACTATATATATCCGTAGCTGAAAAAGCCCACAAACAAGATTCCTCTGGTAACTGCATGCCACTTACACAATTACCTTAGTGATTTTTTTTTTTTCTATAAAAGTGTCATACACACACAAGTTTTCTTTCGCTTGAGGCTTCTTATTCTTCGCCAAGCTCGTCATACCTCATTTCCATCTGGCTACTATAGATATAGTAACGTTCTGTCAGACTTTCCTCAGATGTGAAAGCATCAAAGAGATGGCAGAGTTGTAAAGTAATAAAAAAGGAATTGACAAGTAAAAATTAGCTGAACTAGAATAGAACTATCATTATGTTTAAGAGTAAATGATCTCTACCCTACTTCGAAACTGAAAATGCATATAGTTCCTATAGCCGCGGTGGCGTGGTTGGCTTGTTGCTGACCTTCGCGTGTCTGACCCTTCTTCAACATTTGAACCGGTAGGATTTTCATACTACGAGAAATTGCCAAACATACGAAGTTCTGTCAGCGATTTCTCGCATGGCGCGAAAAATCCCGAGAGTTTCAGAAAAAAGCTTTCCTTTCTTCTGCTGGCTTAGTGCTCCTAAGAAAACCAAAAATACGAAGTACTATTTCCTGCATCATCACAGCCTGGTGCCTCTCCCTCTGAGAGGAAATGATCACCAAACTATTTTCAGAAATTTTGGTATCGCCTATATAAGTTGCCGCACTAAAAAGGGATACCAGCTCCAGGCAGGAATGGTTCAGATCTGCGAGGGTTAAATACCAATGGCCAGCCCTATTAGAGAAGGACATATCAAGTGGGCATAAAAAAGATGAGTAGCGTCAGTTTAGGTCCAACCTTATGCATTCTGGAATTATATAAGACTTGCCAAAATGCAGGAGCAAGCAGCAACTAGGTAATGCAAAAACAATCTGATTTTCATTACTTAGAACATTCTTCTCCCACAGAAAATGATGGCCACCCGCTGCAGGCTCAATAGAGTACAAAGCTGCAAAGAATCGCAAGGAGATTCAGGTGAGCTTTTTTTTTTTTGTCCAGAGAAAACTCCAATAACCCAACACTATGTTCATCCATGTTTTAAAGTTCATCACACACAGCAACAATCAAAAATATTTTTTTATTTTCTTGAATACATACGTATATGTATATATTTATTATATTATACTCTAATAGTTTAGTTTATAAATCATTGATAATTAATGTTTTTGTAAAGATGTAAATCTTCATTTCAGAGAGATCTTCATCTTTTTTGCATTTGAGATAATTCGCAGCTGGCGTCTTCGGTATGCAAGCTTACTGCGAGATTTTCCTCGTGAGTGTAGCTTTATAAAGAAAAGTCGCACACACACACTGTGGCCTGAATCATTAATTAGCTTTTTAGCGACGAACATCTTAATTTTGAACTATGTCAAATAAGTGACGGAGATGACACATGAGTTGCAGCCCCTCTCTTCTCCGTCTCCTAACTACCACACCACACAACGGGGGACGTTTGAGCTTCTCGACAGATTTAACGTACGTTTCATCGCTCCCTTTAAACGGCGCGGGTGGCTATGGTACTCAGGATCATCCGCACGATACGCCAGACACGATTCTATTGCCTTGACCACTGGCAACCGCAGCCCCATTGGTGCCAGATATCTTTCTTAGTTGTAGTAATGAATGTTGATTAATTTTTCATATTAAAAACATATATAATTTTTAATTAATATATCATATATAATTTTTTCATTTCTTAAAAAACAATTTTTACATGCATATTCTAATTTAATTGATACTAAACATAAAAACTATTCTCTTCTCTTCTCTCATTTATATGCTTTTCAAACTACAGTCTGAAAACAAAGAGTTAGTCTAACATTCCTATTTTACTCTGAATGTGTTATTGATTTAAACATTGTAAACAGCTTATTTACGCCAGTTTAAGAACAAAAGGGATTGTATTTGATAAGAGAAAAAAATATATTATTCTACATTCGTGCGCAATTTACATAAAAAATTCTCTTGTGTTCTGCGCACTCAAAATCGTCGATATCATTATTGGTTCTATATTTTCTTCTCTCTTTGAGAGAATACAAGTCATATAAAATATCATTGATTAATCATTTTTTCTTTTCTTTTCGAAAACTTGTTTCCTGTTAAAAAAGAACTTCCAGCATTGTGTGTGTTTAGATATATTTAACATATTTAATTCAGCTGACACATATTTCAGCCCTAGTCTAACTAATTTGAAATCATGTTTTCTATTTTGAGTATATTTTCTGGGCTACATTTTCTATCGTTTCAATTTCCTCATTTTCTATTTTTGAACCATTCACACGTTCAGAATGACCACTATACACGTTGATATTTGTTTTTACAGCTTCCACATAAGATGCCGCAATGCCGTAGATCGTGCATTTTCTGCTATAAAACAATCTTTTAAGAGTGGTGAAAATTTATTATAATAAAAGAAATCCTACAATGATAGGATACGACAGTGAAATTTGCACAATAAGTCCCAGAAAGTTTTCACACCTTCTACAGTGCCCAGACATAATTATCAGTATCTAAACGTACATGTACGGAAAGCTTATTCGTACATCTCACAGTACTGTTAGTGAACTCTTATAACAACCAAAGAGATGCAGCCGACCACCATAAGTTTCGCTGATAAACTGC
>BMAU01010966.1:0-11117 GCA_019973935.1 Trichonephila clavipes
CGTTCGACGAATCCACGCCTTGCTTGATCATATTTAAAATGTAATGCCACAAATTATTTTTCGAATAAAAAAAAAATTCATGTCAATCGAATAATACATGGTTGTTTTATTGCAATTTAAAGTTCTATACCTCTAAAAAAAACACCCTTTATTTGGTAATAAAGAGCCTTGTTTTCTATTATAGCTCCTTGAGTTCCGAATTTCATCAAACATAAAAAATAATATTGTAACACTATTGTTAAATCTCCCTATGGACAGAAAAAAAAATTTGCTTTTACGAGAAGCAGAATATTGATTTGTTATTTAGTAGAATATTTCATTCAGATCTTTTAATGAAGGCAAACCCCACCTAGCGTAAAATGCATATGAAATGTCGGATATTTTTTTATATTTGAAGATTTGTTTCTCTGTTTTCGTTATACTTTGGTTTTTGACATAATTTCATTTGTAATTGTATTGTCCATTTTCAAAGTCGTATTTAGACAAAGAGGAGATTTTCTAAGAAGTGTTATATCTTGTCATTTGCTTTGAATTTCGTAATGATAAGAATTCAAAAGATATTCCTGTAATTTTTTATATGAGTATAAACTTGGTTATGGTGTTGTAAAAGCTACTCGCAGTATAAATCTCACAATGGGGGGGAGAATACTGTTAACGATCGAATAGTACCTCTTTAATTCGAAAAATTTATATCTGGTGATTAATTATTATTTTTTATTGTGAATATGGTGATTTATTTTATATTTATTATTATGGTTTCCATTTCTCAGAATGCCTGGAGAGAAGCAGTTCAGTATTCAAGAGGCTTTGGATTCATTACAAGACCAGTAATCCGAAATTATAGTGATCTACTAACCGATGATTTTTCAGATGAGAAGTCCCAGAAAATAATCTGTTGGAACGTTTGTTACATTTCTAAGATGGTGATCCAAAGACTGAACAAGACTCAAGATGCAGTAGTTCATGATTCCCTCAGGATTCAGTGCTTTAAAAAAATTCAATCGAAACCTCACTCACAAGGCATAACGTGTAATGAATATTTGTATATTAAAGAATCCGATTACGTTCGGAACCGTGATTTTAAAAAAAAGCGCATAAATGGATAATTGTAATGGTATTTAGTGTCATTTAGATTAGAATACATGTATAGAATTGTTTTAAGGACGTTATGACAAAAAATATTTATTTATTAATAATTTTGGCAAAAAAAATTAACTTATAATAACGTTTTTTCAAAACGTTCTCTTTTTATAAGAAATGCTACTATAATAATAATATTTTGCTTATATAAAGTATAGACTTCTCCACAGAGTTTAAAATAGAATTTTTTTTTGAAAAATTCACATTATTTTTAGAGTTACCACCAATTGAAATAATTATCGGCGTTTTTTCCCTTAAAATTGCTCCCCTCTGTTGTCGTAAAATATGGATAAACCAACTTCTAAGTTATATATTTCAAAAATTCTAGTTGAGCCTCTGAACAGAGGTCTGAGCTATATACAGGCAAAATATTGTTCTAATAGAAGCATTTTTCCCAAAAAGAGAACATTTGAAAAAAAGTTATTCTAAGTTAATTTTAACTGTTTCTTCAAATATCGTCAAATTATTTTTCAGTTATGTAAAAGCTATTTTTATGAGTAAAAAAGAATGTAAAGTTTAAAAATTTAATAATCTTTAAAAATAAATATTTTGCTCTATTAAATATTAGTGCTCTCTGGTTACTTAGTATTTTTAAGAGTTAAAACACTGCGTTAAAAAGTCATTCGGTCTTTTCGTTTTATGAGAATATTTTAGACTTTGTGGAATAACGGTAATTTAAAGTACCAATTTATTTAATTAGTTCTAACGGATCAAATTAACCAAAGTTGAGTATTTTATTTATGTGTATCCCTTAATTTTCATTGAAGTTATTAAAAAATATTGCAGTAAATCATAATGTGGTAGATAAAGGTACAATACAGGTTTCTATTCATTAAAATCTCGTTTGAGAAATATACATTGAAGCAAATAGAGTATAATTTGCTTAAATAAACAGCTTATGAATAAAGTACTTTATATATTGACTTAAAAATTCGATTTTCATATGCACCAATATAATAGAGAAGTTACTTGATAATATAATTTAGCTTATATATTTTTAATTAATAATTTTTACGTTCTTAAACCGGATATAATGTTTCATCTTTCTAAAGAAATTCTTCTTACGCTTTGGTGAAACTTAATGAGTAATATAAATTTGAACATATATAAGGCAACTTCAAAAACATTACAATTTTAGTAAAATGAAGGAAACACAATTTTTTAAAATGTACAAATTTTTATCTGTATAACATGTTATTCTTTTAATAAATTATTTTCTGGTGAATTTTTTGTTTAAAAGAAAGATGATCTCTTCTCAAATTTGATGTATTGAATAATTTGTTTTTATTTAATTTAAAGACTCATGGGCAACAATATATAATGAAATAAACTTTAAAAATAAATTATTCCTTAAGAAACTGTCTTAAAAGGGAGAAATGATACTGAATGTTACTAAAATAAAATAGAATATCTAAACTTAGGTTGACTGAATACTTTTATGTAGGAACTAAAAAAGTTAAAGAGTATTTCTATCAATTTACTTTTGCATAGAAAGCAATATTACTAGACGTTATCCACCCACTTCGCGATATATTTCATGATGTAAGTCTATATATTGCTTTTCAATTATTGACATCTGTATTCCACCATTAAGAAAACAGAAAGAAAACATTCTTATAGCCCCCGCAACTTGATTTGACAGTGGCAGAAAATTGAATTTCTGAAACGGAGGTATATTTATCTTTTACACCCACACACATACAATTTTACAAATATGTTTGTCTCATAGTTCAAAAACGATTTTTGAAAATTTCTAACACTCCCGTAATGCCCCCTTTTGATGTTGATTCCCACAAAACCGTTCACAGTCAATAAAGAAATTTTTTTGCTAAATTTTACGTCTATAGTTTAGTGCTTCTCAAAGTTTCAATATTCGCGACCCAATATTTAATCATAATTTTCATTGCGCCCCCCCCATACAATAACAATGTATTGAATTAAATAATTATTTACTTTGATGCTAAAACTATGATATAACTTTAACGTATTAAATGCCACCAGCGTATATAAACGTCTCGCTCAGTCAAAACGTTAATTTCCTCGGACGTATATATGCGTCTTTCCGAAGTACGATCTTTTCTGTGCACTACCATTCATAAAATTATTCCGAAGACTTTGGGATGCAGTAAAAAGTCTTTGATAGTGTTTGCGAAGGATTTACTTATTTCAGAGGATTAGTTTATTTATTCCTTTTCTTCCCCCTTCCAGTACATCACATACGCGTGCCTACGTGGAAAACGGTTGGCATTGGGACGCGAATCATAAAACTTTTAATCGGCAGTCAAGGGATTAATTATAAACCATACAAATTATCAAAATAAGTGTTAATTTTTCTATATAATTTTATAACGACAATCCCTTGGGGGGTCGCTGGTAATTATTACACTTGTCCTTATTTTGATATTGTTTAATTAATTATCGAATACATTGTGTAGTGCTGGTACATTTATACGTGTAATATATTAGTGTAATTGTGCATTTATATTAGTGTAATTTTGCTGCTTTATTTCAGTACATTTACAAATTTTTTAATTCTCTTATTTTAGACTTTTCAATATGCTCGCGTTTCATTGTGCAGTTGCCACGCCTCCCAAGGGGGAGGGTGCTCCACTGTTTGAAAAACGCTTCTGTAGGTCTAAGACAAGGATCGGCAAACTTTTAGCTGTAGCGTGACAAGGTCGTTTTCCAATATAATACATCATGCCACACAGTAAGACATGTTTGAAACATTTCAATTCCGGTGATAATGCATGCAGAATTAGAGAATAGAGATCAATAATATAGATTTGCAGTTCTATTATATATTGACTTTGCATCAATAAAAGACATTTCTTAACTTAATAAATAAACAGCATGAAATATATTTATTTACTCAACCAAAATAAAAGAAAATTAATCGTTTATTAAGTACTCTTAAGCCTATTTATTAAAATAAGAAATAGACAACATAAAATCTAAGTATTTCCTTTCATTATACCTAAACAGAAGGTAAATAAAAAATTTAATGCGAACCCAATGCTTGAAACCCTCTATTTTCAAATCACAAAATCAAGGGTAATTATTTGTGACTCCCAATTTGACATAATTCTGAGCATTCAGTGTTAAACAATTTCTGTACGCGAACTCGAAGTACTTTTCACGTAAGGAAATAATTTTTATTTAGATATGTAAAACCGAACACGGAAATCACAGTACATGCAATTTTTCTTTCAAACAATTAAATCTCTACAGCAATAACATTAAAAAATGTACGAGATAGCTGTAAATATATTTTTGGAGTTATTTTTCAGATTTTTTCGTAATTTTTTATTGGATTTTTTCGTAATTCTGACAGAAGGTCTAGAAGGTCCATTACAAATGTATCAACTTTCAACTACTCAAAAATTGACAAATTTGTTGAGTAGTGCAGAGTGCCACTGAGAATTGTAGCGCGTGCTATAGGTTGCCGTACTCTGTCTAATAATTCAAAAACGGGAATTTTAAACAACGTCCCCGCAACTTTCTTGGGAGGGGTGACTTTCGCAAAATGACTCTTATTTCACAAGTATATAGATTAAATATAGTTCCAACTGTGAGATTTATAATGAGATAAGAGTCGCTTTTTTCTAATATATATGAGTATTTACGCGTGTATACATTAGGTTGGGGAAAAAGAAATCCATTATATTTTCGATAGATGGCTGTAATGTCAAATATTTCGTGAAGGCCCGTTGTCGATAAAATCACAGAAATAATCGAAATTGACCGGCATGTTAGTAGTTGTATCATCGCCCAAGAGCTAAAGATTGCTCATAAAACAGTTTTAAGCCATTTGCGTAAAGTTGGATTTAAAAAGAACCTCGATGTTTGTTTGTGTGTGTGTGTGTGTGTGTGAATGCCACACCAATTAAGTCCAAAAAACATGATGGATCGAATTTCCATCTGCGAAGCCTTGGCCAAACAGGATAAAATCAACTCATTTTTTAAATGGATGGTGACTGAGGAAGACAAATGGGTCACGTACTACAATATTGTGCGAAAACGATCGTGGTCAAAGTGCGGTGAAGCAGTTTGAACGGTGGCCAAACCAGGACTATCGTTCAGGAAGGCTCTAATGTGTATTTGGTGGGACTGGAAAGGAATAGTTTATTAAGAGTTGCTTCCACATGGCCAATACTATATTCAGGTTTCTACTGCCAACAACTGGGTCGTTTGAAGCTAGCGATTGGCCAACAGAAGATGTGTTGTGTTCCATCAGGACAACGCTAGGCCACACACTTCTGTAGTGACCCGTCAGATCCTCTGGGAGTTTGGTTGAGAAGTTTTAATGTATCCACCATATAGTCCGGACCTGGCACCTAGCTATTACCACCTTTTTGACGCAATGAAAAACTTCCTGAGTGATAAGAAACTGGGATCAAGAGAAGATTGTGAAAATGGATTACTACATGTTTTCGCGAATAAGGGCCAAGACTTCTATCAGAGGGACATTATAAAGCTACCTTTAAAATGGCAACAAATTATGCAACAAAATGGTGCATATTTGACCCAAATCGAACGATCGGAAGCATGTTACATAAAATCTTGATTTTCATGTAAAAATAATGGATTTCAATTAGGAAGCTTTTAAATAACAGAAGTTTAGAGTAAGCGGTGTGGCATTTGAGGAGTGTTATGATAGTCTGTGTTTCAAGTGTGAAGAGTATTTCGAAAAGTTAAGTGACAGTCAAGAGAGATTACCCGTGACAGAGAGCCTTTAGAGTCAAGGTGCATACAATTGCAGGCAAGTGAACCGCAACTACAGCTAGGATCCTATAGATTGCCGTTTCGTCGGAGATTAAGGTAGGAGTTACCATTTTAATATTCGGATCGGTTTTTACATTGAAATTGAGCTTAGGTGAGTTAGTTATTGATAGTGGTCTGGGTTATGATATTTCGGTATTATGTATTGTGTGTTTCGCCACCGTAGATATTCTCTCGCATATCATATGATTATCTGATCTGTTATTGGTTTAAGTTAAGATCTTAATAAAGTAATATTAAGATTATGGCAGCTTCTGGTTCTTCATTTATTCCTACACCTCTAGCTCACTCTGATAATCTAGGAGAAGGGCACCCGAGGGGGTGCCTTTGCAACCTTCAGTCTAAAATCATCAAACCAAAATTTAGTTTCTTTTCCACTTTTTAAAAAAATTTTACCGCTTTGTAACAATATTAAATTTTGATTCCCCCCCCCCTTCAAATCTTAATAATATAGAACATGTTTTCCGAATAGGATCCGGTAGGTTCCGTTTAAATTAATGTTTTCTCTCTCCGTATGATCCAATCCATCCCAATATCCACATCGTAAAACTTCACACATATATACACGCAGTTGCTCTTTTGAATCTTATTTGAATAAAAAAGTTGTAAAACTGATTTTTTAATACGGTATACCTGATAGCACATACACAATGTCTACATGCTGTCATTGTTGATTCCTGTGGATAATCTTCAAAATAATGATCACTTATTTTTAATTTGTGTTAAGTTGGGTTGGATAGCAAAAAAAAAAAAAAAAAAAAAAAAAAAAAAAAAAAAAGCTGAAAATATATAGCGTGCCAATGATGTACAGAGTGTTTTTTTTCAAGGTATAGAAGTTTAAGTTGGCATTACGTTCCAAGATGGCGACCGATTTAACAGCTGTCAAGTGATTTATTCTCAGTTTGGTTTGGCAATTCATCATGAATAGACTCACGCCTGAACAACGCTTTCAAATTGTGCAATTTTATTTCGAAAATAATGGTCGATTTTCATAAGCGAATTTTGTTTAGCGAAGAAGCGCACTTCTGGTTGAATGGCTACGTCAACAAACAATACTGCCGCATTTGGAGTGAAGCTAATCCACAAGTGTATGTCGAAACACCGTTACATCCAGAAAAACTGACTGCTTGGTGCGCTTTATGAGATGGTGGAATCCTTCAAAAACGATGAAGGCCACAACGTTACAGTCAATGGTGATCGGTATAGAGCCATGATTACTAACTTTTTCATTCCTGAATTGAACAATCATGATGTCCAGGAGCTGTGGTTCCAACAAGATGGCGCAGCATATCACACAGCTCGTGCCACAATCGATTTATTGAAAGACACGTTGGGTGACCGCCTAATTTCTCGTTTTGGACCTGTGAATTGGCCTCCAAGATCTTGTGATTTAACACCGCTAGACTATTTTCTGTGGGGCTATGTAAAGTCGATGGTCTATGCTGATAAGCCACAGACGCTTGACCATTTGGAAGACAACATTCGACGTGTTATTTCCGATATACGGCCACAAATGTTGGAAAAAGTCATCGAAAATTGGACGTCCAGATTGGACTACATCCGAGCCAGCCGTGGCAGTCCTATGCCAGAAATCATATTTTAAATGTAATGGCACAAGATTATCTTTCGACTACAAAAAAATTCATGTCAATCGAATAATACATTGTTGTTTTATTGCAATTTAAAGTTCTATACCTCTAAAAAAACAACCTTTACTTAAACATCGTGTTTGAAACAACATTGACATTAGTCGCGTGTAAGTTGCACGAAATTCAAAGTTGTCTAAATTCGAGAAAGGCGATATTGTCGATACAATTGAAATGACAAATTCTTAAGAGACATATCTAGTGTGATGAACAATTTTAAATCGACAGTGACTTTTGTGATTTAAATGGGGGGGGAGTGAGTGGTGATTTTCGGAATGTGCTTTGACCCGACATTCCTAAGAAGCTAAGAGATAGAGACCGACGAGGACTGTACAAATAATTTCAGTAAAATCGCATGAAACCAATGGCTTATATACTTCCGAAGTTGCAATAAATAATGCAAGACTGTTGCTTCAACAAATATCATTCGCAACGAAGCACATTTTCTAGATTTATATAGTTTGGATGCCTCCCAGAAGCCTTTGGTTACCAAATACAACCACGCTGCTCGGTTGAAGTGGTGTAAAATCTTCAAAAGTGGACCATACATGAGGGGAAATAGGTTAACTATACCAGGTGTATGCATATCAAATGAGACGATTGCTAACAGATGTCGCCACGCATATATGCAAACAATACGAAACCATGACACGTGATTCTTTATAGTTTGACCTTTAATACTCATGTTTAGTTTACATTTGGATGAGTTTCAGCGTGCATTGCATTTTTTTTACTGAGTTGAAAATGTCGAATTTTATGCCTTCCGACCACGATTTGCGGACAGTATTAATTTCTTGTTACCATTTGAAGAAAAATGCTACCGAATCGCATTAAATGCTTATAGAAGCATACGGTGGCAATGCTCTAAACCGTGCTCAGTGCTACAGGTGGTTTAAAAAGTTTCAAAATGGTGATTTCGATGTGAGAAATCAGGAGCAGGCAGACCAGCAAAAAAAATTGAAGATGCTGAATTGCAAGCATTACTCGATGAAGATATGGCCAAACGCGCAAGAACATCTTGCAGAACAATTGAATGTTGACCAGAGCACTGTTTCCCGTTGTCTCGAAGCAATGGGCAAGGTAATAAAGGTCGGTAGATGGGTACCACACGAGCTAACGGACCGTCAACAGGAAAATCGAAAAATCGTGTGCGAAATGTTGCTTACCCGCTACAAACGCAAGTCATATCTCCATTGTTTTGAGACTGGCGATGAAAAATGGATTTCTTTTGAGAATCCCAAGCGTAATCGATCATATGTTGACCCCGGTCAGCCGTCCAAATCGACCGCAAGGCCGAATAGCTTCGACCGCAAACCAATGCTGTGTATTTTCTGGGCGCAGGATGGACCAATCTATTATGAACTTCTCAAACCCGGCGGAACTGTTAGGACTGATCACTAAAAGCAACAATTACTTAATTTGAACGATGCTGTACTCGAAAAACGTGAGCAACACGAGTAACGGCAGCACAAAGTGATTTTCCTTGATGACAACGCACCTTGCTATCGTGCTAAGCCGACCAAGGACATCGTTAAGGCGCTCGGCTGGGAGCCCTTAGCGCATACGGCTTATTCGCCAGACTTGGCTCCTTCCGATTACCACCTATTTACACCATTCGGACACGCATTGACTGACCAGCGCTTCACTTCTTACGAAAACGTCAAATCTTGGCTTGATGACTGGCTGGCCTCAAAAGACCGATAATTTTTTTGGCATAGTATTAACAAATTGCACGAAAGATGAGAAAAATGTGCAGCTAGCGATGAATCTTATTTAGAATAAATAAATATTAACAGTTTCGCAAATTTATTGTGTGTTTTTTTAAAACAATCGTCTCATTACTTTGCATGCACCTGGTAAACTGTACCAGTCAGAAAGCAGAGTCTGATTTTGGCAAAATTTGGTGGAGGTGGAATTATGGTCCAAGAACGTTTCCCGGGATATATCTCGCAACCTTGCGGGAGGTTGCGGGTGTAGGAAGTTTCGAGGAAGAACCAGACATTGTCTTAGAATAACTAATTTTTTTCAGTTTTTAACACTTAACGAAATTCACTTTAATAGCTAAACCTTGGGGAGCAATCAGAAATCTTAGCCCTAATTTAGATGACTAAATTATAGAAGGATTTTATCTGAATTAAATTTCTTTGTATAATTCGGCTTGCATCCCGCCAGCGCGTTCAACTTCTTTGTTGATGCCTGCCACAATTCCGGTGAATTCTTCTTTTATTATTAATCTTAAGATGAGCGACCGCCAGTAGGTGCCAACTGACTGTTGATAATCAGCTTGAAATCGTGTGCTTAACCATTACCTTGCCTACTCCACGACTGACATTTAAATAGAAGTTGCATTTTCATAAACCAAGTCACGGAAAGCGGTCACCACTACGGAAAGTGGCTTTTAAACTTATAATCACAGTTAAGAATACTTTCCCCAAGAAGATTTGTAGAAATCTGAATAGACACGTTACATATCAACTGGGATTCTTGATCACAATTCGTGGTAAATCGCAATATACTGATGAAAATGTAATACACGGTTTTAAAATTTTCACTTTTCATTATTTCAAAGAAAATGCAATTATTTACGATTATCAATTTCTTTTCGGAAATAATATTTTCTAACAGTAAATAAAATGAAGTCATGTTTATAATTTCAGATTAAAAGCAAAATGGAGAGAGAAAGAGGAAAGAAGTTTCTCGCTAGGTTTTTAATTTATTTATTTAGAAACAGGAATTTATAAAAAAAACCCGATTTTGTATGCATGTATATAATAAAAATCAAACTTGACAAAAAAGTTTATTACTGAAACATTTTTGAAATTAAAATATACAAAACTGATTTCTGATGTTTACAAGAGTTACAAAGAATTCAGAAATAAATTATAGGTAAATCAATCTTCTATATTACATTAGCTACATTGCAAACTAATATATTGACACAGAAGTTTTTTAAATATAAGAACATAGAACCTAAATCATATATTCAAAGTATATATTAAATTTCCAAGGTTAAAGAAAAAAAAATAAAATGAATATCTTTAAAAATATTAATATAAAGGGACAAATAAATAAATCTTTGTGGACAAATTTATATTTCCTTTATATTTTGTAAATTTTCGTTCTCTTTGATTTTCGTTGATTTAAGACTTCATTAATATTTTTTCTGTAGATTGCAAAACACACACAAAAAATGATTCAATTGTAGATTTTCATACCTGTATTAAAAAAGACTTAGCGTTTATCTCCAGAGTTTAGAGTTAAAATTTTTATCTTTTTTGGTCCAGATTCTTAAATTTTAGAAAAAAATCTGTTTTAAATGAAAAAAAACATCCCTTTTTTTATGTTTCAACTTTCAGAGAATAAGTTTTTTGAAGCACTTATTTTATAATGGATAAAAAAATTTCGCTTCATGAAACAGAATTCTAAATCATTCGAAAAATAAATTAAATACGTTTTAAACGTTCAAAGTGATTGAGATTACTGATAAAATTAAAGGAATTCTTGAAAAAAGTGGTAAAAACATAAGTAATTGAATCAGTAACAAACGAA
>BMAU01010974.1:0-14639 GCA_019973935.1 Trichonephila clavipes
CCTGTACAACAATAATGTATTTACTGCAGCGTTATGCGCGTGACGTTAAAGGAAGGGAGTTATATAAATTAAATAAAATAGTGACAGTTTTTATTCAATTTATTTATCAAACTTCTATTTCATATTATCTATGGCAGCGATACATTTTTATTTAAGAGTCAGTTAAGGAAGACGATAACATTGCCTCTATCATACTTTTCCATTTTTTTTAAAATCACAGGGGGGATTTCTTGTTTAAATTCTCATCACAGTTACCGAAGTTGTAATAAATACGGCACATCTATATTATCATCCTCTTGGTGATCCTTCATGCAGGAAGAGCTGCGCTCATAGGCGCAGCTGCCACAAAATATAAAGAACAATTTCCCATAGTTTTACATGGACATTTTCAATGACAAGCATTGTAAGAAGTCGTATCATGCTTTACAGTAATCATATCAAGCAATAATGTTAAGATACACTGCTGGCCACCGTAAATTGCCGACCGAGAAGAATAAAGGCCGACAGAACAAAATTTATTTAGCGGGTAACTGTTGCGACTCAAGCATCAAATGATTAAATTTAAAGGAGACTTCTCGTAGTGTGGTTCTACCAGAATCAGCTGACAGCGTGTAGGAAGTAGCCGCCATTATTGAAGATCAACCGCTGCCCACGCCTCGGCGGCCAGTTCAAGAGACTTTAGATGTGACTGCAGAGGTACATTTGAATAAACAGCTTCCACACGTTGCCAAAGTTGATCCGGTGTATGGCCGCTGGGCCGTGTAATCGAAAGTCAATCGTTGACGCCGCCGGAACACATGTTTTCTATCGAGGAAGATCAGGAAGAGCGAGCCGGCCAGGAAGCAATTCAATCTAGTGATTGACGAAGAACCTTTGGACAATGTGTGTATGCGTGTGGTCGCACATTATCCTGTTGAAATATGGCTGTGACCAAACCTGAAGGTAAGAAGGACAACTTCAAAACAACTTTCAGGATGCCAAGCTGGCTGTTTAGTACCGCCTTGTTGTACTGAGAGTGCGGGTGATATCAATACCTTGTATAATACCCAGCGGGATAAATTGTGGTATAACCCTAAACTGTTTGCCTTCTCTCTCACGTATCTCAGACTCCAGATCAAGCCGTAATAGTGTTGCGAGACAGATGTATGACTCGTCAGTAAAGACAACTTCATTCCATTCTGCAAATCACCTTCTTTCAAATGCATTGGCACGGCCAGGGACATCCAGCAGTTTCTGTCGAAGGTCAGACCAAACGTGGACGTCGCGCGCGGATGGACCAATCTGCTGTAAAACGGCGTCAGTTAATTTTTGTACGAACGCGAATGATGCTGCGGACTCAAAGTACTGTGCTACGAAGTTCATGACGCTGACTGAGAGATCATCACTGCCGTATGCTGCATTGCACAGCCTCCACGTGGGTGGTACTGGGGTGGATGCGATCGACCACGTCGGTGACATCACCTCTGCATCCAACGTCTATCCTCATTGGTTGTTTGGTTTCGTCCGGCGACTACTGATTTCCTGAAGATAATCACAATCTCGATAAGGGCCTGTCGCTACTCTGTCAAGACTCCGGATACTTGGTCAAAGCTGGAAGTCGTTGTTTTCCTGCCAGGACATAACTGATCGTTTTTGAAAAATCTGAGAAAAGCACGGTGCCAGTTTGAAGTAAATCGGGAAATGCCAGGCGCAGGTAAGAGGCTTTTGAGGTGAAACTTACGAACTACTTGCATGATGGCAATATCTGCGCTGAATTTCCTAATCATTTTTGCATATCTCCTCACTAATATGGTGTAAAATTTCGTAATATTATTTATAGTAATTCTTTCAAGGGTGTTGCATTTGGTGTGGCATTATAACAGAGCCAAAATTCAATTTATTTGTTCTTAAAATCCTGAAATGTTGTGACCTCAATGCTCAGGCTCTGCAGGCTGATATGTGTATAAAACATTTCCGGTTGCTTGGTTTCTTAACAGGGAAAAATAAAAGACATATCTGATTGTACGGGGAAATCTCAGTTCAAAGCGGCTTTTCAGAAGCTATCTTGGCGGGATTACATACAAAACTCTGTAAGAGCCACATGTGGCCCACCAGGCTTTCATCCTCATAAGCATGATATAGTTGTATGTAATTATTTAAAAGCCATCTTATCGTCACAGAGCAGTATCAGAAAGATTATTCCATTCATCGCTTTGGTGGTGGAATATTAGCAATCTTTCATTCCACTACGAGGGCTTTGGCGACGGACCTGTAATATTGAACCCAGCGGTCAAGTAATGTGGACGACATCTAAGGCCCGGCTGCTCTTTTATCACCAACGACACACCACAACGGGAGGACGTTTGAGCTCTCAGGCAGTTTAAGCATTGCGTAAGCTTGCCTACATGGCAGGTCTTTACAGTGGTACTGGGCTCGAACTTGGGACAAGACCAGTCACGATCCGATATTTTCAACCGCTCATTGCGGCCCTTCCATCATGAAGGAGATCATCATCCTATGTAGTTGCAGAATTTCTTGGGATTGGTTGGTATGTTTTTGATGAGGAGATGAATGCTTTGACGGCGGCCCTGCAGAACAGCTAAATTTCATTTGTTCTGTTGTAGAACAGAGCAGTTGCATTGGTGCGGCCTTGTTCAAGTCTTATCTTGCTCCTCACCGTTTGATTCTCTTCCATTTATCCGTTGACTTAAACAGCAAAATGAAATAAAAAATGCGTATTAAAGGTACTAAGCGTAGCATTTTCTAGCAGTAATTCAAACTGCGGTTTACGGCATATGAGATAAAATCTTAATAATTAAGCGTTTTAATATATCATGAGCTATCTTTATGCATTTGTTACAAAGTTTAAAGAGTATGAGCATAGCTGCGCAGCGGGGATGGAGTTAACCCTGGCTGTGAAAGCCTGTTTGGGTGTGTCTGCAATTGTTGGCGAGAATGATCATAAGCTGTCGAACCTGGAATTTTAATCCTATTCAGTCAGTTAAAACATGCTGTTTCTAAAATGAGAATAAGGTCATGGAATGAAAGCATGATACAATACCACATTATCTCACACAGATGCGATTTAATAACAGAGATAATGGGACGTGAGGAAATTCCTAAAAGTCCCTAAATTTATTCCATAATTCGTTACTCATTTTAATATGTTGAACGAAGTTCAAATTAACCTGATAATTTGTTCAAATCAAACACATTATGTTTAAGGTATCTCATTTTACTTATTAGCTAGAGAGAGAGGGCTTGATTCTATTAAGCGCTCGTAATAAAGCAGTCTCAGATAAATAGTTATTTTGTTATAGTTATTTTTAGGCCACGGAGGATTCGTTCAGGGCCAAGAATAAAGCTCATCCGGTTTATCGAAGGAAAGAGTTGTGTCAGCGTCAACTGCATGTATTAATGTGCAGTCGGGATGAAGTAAGTGGTCAGTCCCGGCGTGGGCGGCTGGAGCCCCGGGAAGTTCTCCCTGGTTGCTTCTTTCTCCAGTTTCAGCCCCGCTTCTAGCATCCCGCATCCTTCCACGCATCGTGGCCTCAATCCTCATCCCCTCTGCGCCGGAACACAATCTAAGGTCGGCATTAATGGCCCTTTTACCCTTTGACACCTTCTCCAGATTTGTTGAGTTTAATGAAGAAATAAGAAGATTTTTTATCATCTTCTAGGCAAAGGGTTGCTGTTGCTTAAAGAAAAGAGATGGTAGATTATGGGAAAGAGATTTTCTAGTGAATCACATAGTTAAATTTATATTAAATTGTAATTCAGAGCTCAGACTAATAACCGCTGATTGTTATCATCTTTCTCTGTAATATATATATACCTTATATATATATGCCCGCCTTATATATATATGTATATATATATATATACTATTATAATAATAAATAACGGAGCATTTTTTCCAATAGAAAATGACTGCTGGAAGAGAATATTTATTGAAAAATCAAATAATGGGATAAAAGAAAGCCATTCAGGTAATACTATAATGAGGAAAGGATAACCAACTAAGAGATTGGAAAAATGGACAACTTATATCGACAGATTCGACGTTAAAATCTAAATTTAAGCAAGAAAAACTCTGGAAATTTTTGGAGTTTGGTTAAATGAGAATAATACAAAGACGTTTTTTACACAATTTTAAAAATTATAATGACTTTCAGTACTGTATAGTTGAGTAATATAAGCAAAAACAAAATATAAAACTAAGTTAAAACATAAAATGTAAAATGACGGCAGATAGCTAACAGAACGCTGATTTTTGCATAAAATACAGCGCGCGCACAGGCATATATGTATATATCTAATTCACGCCAGTATAATGTTCAAACGAGATGACATCTGGTGTCAGAAGTAGAACTATCTATAAGCAAATTACATTGTTTGTGCTTCAAAAAGTTTTTTAATAAATGACAATGCATTTGTTTTCCTTTAAAATATTTTCACTCAAAATATCTTTATATTGAGTGTAATTTGTCCAGCTGAGGATATAGATGGGGTTGATTTTCAAAAAATTGATAGAACCCTTCAAGAGGACTGACTAATTGAATATTAACGTCACACTGTTCAGCTACGAGGGTTTTTTTGGCGACGGACCATAATTACAGACCATGTGGTCAAGTGACATGGACGACATCTGTGGCACCCCTCTCCTAACTCTTTCCACACACCAACGGGAGGACTTCAGCTCCTTTTTGGTTTGGCGTTCATGCGCTTTACGGTGGAAGTCTTTGGTAGTACTAGGCTCGAACTCGCGACAAGGCAACCCCATGATCGATAGATACCTATACCACTCGGCTACCGCGGCCACATAAAGGAAAGCCAGATGCTTATTTAGAGAGATGTCTCATTGCAATAATAATTTATTCGAGAATATTCTCTGTGGTTTAATTTGGAGTTGTTGCTATTGTTTGACAAGTTTTGTTTATATTTGTGTTTTAAAACGTTTAAGCACGATGAGGGGATTACTCTGTGTCGCTTTTTTAAAACTAGCTACAGATCCGGTTTGTGATATTTATTATTGAAAGTAGTTTTTAATTTACACCCACACGGTTATTAAAATAATAACATATATATTTTTTTTTTTTTTTAAATCAGTTTTGATATAGAAATATTATTTCTTATTGTTGTTTTTATGGGAAAGACTTGATTGCATAAATAATCATAGCCGGTTTTTCATGCCAATAAAGTCCCAGGGTACAGGCTTTACTTGGGATTGTCATGCCCTCTTCCATTTACAAACTTTTAATATAATACAGCTAATAGATTCGGTAGAATAATAATGCCACATGATTTTCTTTAATGTGAAGCATAGGTATAGGCCAAGAGGATGGATCCGAGTGGCAGAAAAGAAGCCCATTTTTGTCTGGCGAAATATGATAGTACAATATTGTTATTGCAGGTTAGCAAGTAAATACAATAGATAATAATTTATAGTTAGAAAAAATATGCTTGCCACAAGGAATGTTCTGTGTTCATTGCCTTGACACACCAGAAATCATTAAAAGGAAAAATTTCCTTTTTGTGTGTGTCATGTTATATATATTTCTACAATAATTATTCCTTGCTGTTTGAAATCGCGGTATATAACCGCTGGCAAGCAAATGAAGATGCTATAAAATTTTGAAAATCAGCTTTACTTAAAAGAGTTTGGAGTTCATTTGCTGGTTTTAAAAACCTCATCCCAACATCATTTGATTCATATCCTAGTTTAAGAGCATCATCAAAATGGTGTGTTTGATGGCAAATAAAGTTCTAGATTTTAGATTCTAGAGCATAAAGCGATGCTCAGGGTACAAACAAAAAATAAATAGCAAAAAATAAAATTCAGGCTTAGCATTTGGGAATTATTTTATGAGGAATTTTCACAATACTTCTGTTTAAAAAAAACATATCTAAAATTAATGGATAAAAATAATACATATAAAAATCTTCAGGAATTTATAATTCTGCTTCATGCCACTATGGGAATATGAACTTGTGAGGAAGTAGTAATGAAAATCCTTATTCTCTTTCTTGAAACACTTTGACATGTATATATATTTTTGATCCAGAGCCTCTAAATTGGAACCTCTATTTTTGCTTGAACATCTCTATTTTTACGATTTTATCTATTGAACATATTACATATTGAAGAATGAATACTTTCTAAGCTTTAACAAATTTTCCCTTAAAACGCTTTCGGGATGCGGCGTTTCATTAAATAGGGTCAAACTTTCTTATATAACAGGACATTCTAAAATTAAATATTTGGGAGGATAGAAATGTTTACAATAAATTCATTTAAAGAACAGAAAACATTTGGCTTTTGATTTAAACAAACATTTTATTTCACAACACAAGCTGGGCACAAAAAGAAGACAAGGAAAGTGATCTTCTTTCCGTTTTTAAGATCTCGGCTTTGTAGCTACTCAACCAGGCTTTGAGGATCATGTATGGTTTTCAAAGATTGAAATCTATACCGTGGGTTAATTCAGAATGATTGGAGGATGCCAATATTGCATCCTTGTATAAAGAATGTATGACAATGGCAATGTTTGAAGAAAAGGAAGTTTCTATAAATTAGGCAGGGTAAACTAATAGATTGTACGTGATATATTGGAGGCTAAAAGACTACCAAAGTTCAAATAAAATCCCTCGACGAAAGTTTAAATGGTGGAATTGTAACACCATATATATATATATATATATATATATATATATCTTATAGTGAAGTAATTCTTAGTTGACAGGAAAAATTACAACGTGCGGCCATTATCATGTTAAGGTTCGTAAAACTGATTCATGCTCGAAGCCGCTGACAGAGACGGACTCTTTGGCGTTGATCCGCAGCGGAGTCAGTCATTAGTACACTGTGTCTTTTAGAGATCCGGCGAAGTAGAGTCAAAGTTCTTATGCAGGAAGTGGTTTGGGTTGTGTCTGTGTATTATGCCTCTGCAAACACTTGAAGGGCTGAGGTTGTACGCCCTTATACCGCCATATACGCCGCCTTATACCTATATATATATATAATTAAAGATCATCTTTAAAACGGACGCTTTGACACTGACACCTAACTTACCGAGGATTCAGTGAACAAGCCAATAACTTTTTTTTCACCCTACAAACTTACCAAATCGACCCATTTAACTCGAAATTTTACCAGAAATCTAAATCTGGTCTCCGTTTTTGCGAAATTCCTGTAAGCTTTTATTTTAAATTGATAGATCATCTTAAAAAAACCAACGCTTTGAGGCTGGACACCTAACTTACCGTCGATTCGGTGACCAAGCCAAAAATCTTTTTCACCCTAGAAAATTACCAAAGTGACCCATTTAACTCGAAATTTTACCAGAAATCTAAATCTGGTCTTCGTTTTGCGAAATTCCTGTAAGTTTTATTTTAAATTGAAAGATCATCTTTAAAAAAACCGACGCTTTGACACTGGACACCCAACTTACCGAGGATTCGGTGACCAAGCCAATAACTAATTCATGCAAGTTTTATTTTAAATTAAAAGATCATCTTTAAAAACCGACGCTTTGACTCTGGACACCCAACTTACCGAGGATTCGGTGACCAAGCCAATAACATTTTTTTTTCACCCTACAAACTTACCAAAGCGACCAAATTTAACTCGAAATTTTACCAGAAATCTAAATCGAGTCTCCGTTTTGCGAAATTCCTGTAACTTTTATTTTAAATTAAAAGATCATCTTTAAAAAAACTGACGCTTTGACACTGGACACCCAACTTACCGAGGATTCGGTGACCAAGCCAATACCGTTTTTTTTTTTTTCACCCTAGAAACTTACTAAAGTGACCCATTTAACTCGAAAATTTTTCAGAAATCTAAATCTGGTCTCGGTTTTGCGAAATTCCTGTAACCTTTTTATTAAATTGAAAGATCATCTTTAAAAAAACCGACGCTTTGACGCTGGACACCCAACTTACCGACGATTCGATGACCAAGCCAATAACTTTTTTTTTGCCCACCATAGAAACTTACCAAAGTGACCCATTTAACTCGAAATTTTACCAGAAATCTAAATCTGGTCTCCGTTTTGCGAAATTCCTGTAAGTTTTATTTTAAATTGAAAGATCATCTTTAAAAAAACCGACGCTTTGACACTGGACACCCAACTTACCGAGGATTCGGTGACCAAGCCAATAACTTTTTTTTTTTTTTTTTTTTTTTTTCACCCTACAAACTTACCAAAGCGACCCATTTAACTCGAAATTTTACCAGAAATCTAAATCTGGTCTCCGTTTTGCGAAATTCCTGTAAGTTTTATTTTAAATTGAAAGATCATCTTAAAAAAACCGACGCTTTGACACTGGACACCCAACTTACCGAGGATTCGGTGAACAAGCCAATAACTTTTTTTTTCACCCTACAAACTTACCAAAGCGACCCATTTTACTCGAATATTTTACCAGAAATCTAAATCTGGTCTCCGTTTTGCGAAATTCATGCAAGTTTTATTTTAAATTAAAAGATCATCTTTAAAAAAACCGACGCTTTGACACTGGACACCCAACTTACCGAGGATTCGGTGACCAAGCCAATAACATTTTTTTTTTCACCCTACAAACTTACCAAAGCGACCAAATTTAACTCGAAATTTTACCAGAAATCTAAATCTGGTCTCCGTTTTGCGAAATTCCTGTAACTTTTATTTTAAATTGAAAGATCATCTTTAAAAAAACCGACGCTTTGACGCTGGACACCCAACTTACCGACGATTCGGTGACCAAGCCAATAACTTTTTTTCACCCTACAAACTTACCAAAGTGACCCATTTAACTCGAAATTTTACCAGAAATCTAAATCTGGTCTCCGTTTTGCGAAATTCCTGTAAGTTTTATTTTAAATTGAAAGATCATCTTTAAAAAAACCGACGCTTTGACACTGGACACCCAACTTACCGAGGATTCGGTGACCAAGCCAATAACTTTTTTTTCACCTACAAACTTACCAAATCGACCCATTTAACTCGAAATTTTACCAGAAATCTAAATCTGGTCTCCGTTTTGCGAAATTCCTGTAAGTTTTATTTTAAATTGAAAGATCATCTTTAAAAAAACCGACGCTTTGACACTGGACACCCAACTTACCGAGGATTCGGTGACCAAGCCAATAACTTTTTTTTTTTCACCCTACAAACTTACCAAAGTGACCCATTTAACTCGAAAATTTTCCAGAAATCTAAATCTGGTCTCCGTTTTGCGAAATTCCTGTAACTTTTATTTTAAATTGAAAGATCATCTTAAAAAAACCGACGCTTTGACGCTGGACACCCAACTTACCGACGATTCGGTGACCAAGCCAATAACTTTTTTTTTCACCCTACAAACTTACCAAAGTGACCCATTTAACTCGAAATTTTACCAGAAATCTAAATCTGGTCTCCGTTGCGAAATTCCTGTAAGTTTTATTTTAAATTAAAAGATCATCTTTAAAAAACCGACGCTTTGACGCTGGACACCCAAATTACCGACGATTCGGTGACCAAGCCAATAACTTTTTTTTTTTCACCCTACAAACTTACCAAAGCGACCCATTTAACTCGAAATTTTACCAGAAATCTAAATCTGGTCTCCGTTTTGCGAAATTCCTGTAACTTTTATTTTAAATTGAAAGATCATCTTTAAAAAACCAACGCTTTGAGGCTGGACACCTAACTTACCGTCGATTCGGTGACCAAGCCAATAACTTTTTTTTTCACCCTACAAACTTACCAAAGTGACCCATTTAACTCGAAATTTTACCAGAAATCTAAATCTGGTCTCCGTTTTGCGAAATTCCTGTAACTTTTATTTTAAATTGAAAGATCATCTTTAAAAAAAAAACCGACGCTTTGACACTGGACACCCAACTTACCGAGGATTCGGTGACCAAGCCAATACCTTTTTTTTTTTTCACCCTAGAAACTTACAAAGTGACCCATTTAACTCGAAAATTTTCCAGAAATCTAAATCTGGTCTCCGTTTTGCGAAATTCCTGTAACTTTTTTTTTTAAATTGAAAGATCATATTTAAAAAAACTGACGCTTTGACGCTGGACACCAACTTACCGACGATTCGGTGACCAAGCCAATAACTTTTTTCCACCATACAAACTTACCAAAGTGACCCATTTAACTCGAAATTTTACCAGAAATCTAAATCTGGTCTCCGTTTTGCGAAATTCCTGTAAGTTTTATTTTAAATTAAAAGATCATCTTTAAAAAACCGACGCTTTGACGCTGGACACCCAACTTACCGACGATTCGGTGACCAAGCCAATAACTTTTTTTCACCCTACAAACTTACCAAAAAGTGACCCATTTAACTCGAAAATTTTACCAGAAATCTAAATCTGGTCTCCGTTTTGCGAAATTCCTGTAACTTTTATTTTAAATTGAAAGATCATCTTAAAAAAACCAACGCTTTGAGGCTGGACACCTAACTTACCGTCGATTCGGTGACCAAGCCAATATCTTTTTTTTCACCCTAGAAAATTACCAAAGTGACCCATTTAACTCGAAATTTTACCAGAAATCTAAATCTGGTCTCCGTTTTGCGAAATTCCTGTAAGTTTTATTTTAAATTGAAAGATCATCTTTAAAAAAACCGACGCTTTGACACTGGACACCCAACTGACCGAGGATTCGGTGACCAAGCCAATACCTTTTTTTTTTCACCCTAGAAACTTACCAAAGTGACCCATTTAACTCGAAAATTTTCCAGAAATCTAAATCTGGTCTCGGTTTTGCGAAGTTCCTGTAACTTTTTTATTAAATTGAAAGATCATATTTAAAAAAACTGACGCTTTGACGTTGGACATCCAACTTACCGACGATTCGGTGACCAAGCCAATAACTTTTTTTTTTCCACCATACAACCTTACCAAAGTGACCCATTTAACTCGAAATTTTACCAGAAATCTAAATCTGGTCTCCTTTTTGCGAAATTCATGTAATTTTTTTTTTAAATTAAAAGATCATCTTTAAAAAACCGACGCTTTGACACTGAACACCCAACTTACCGAGGATTCAGTGAACAAGCCAATACCTTTTTTTTTTTTCACCCTACAAACTTACCAAATCGACCCATTTAACTCGAAATTTTACCAGAAATCTAAATCTGGTCTCCGTTTTGCGAAATTCCTGTAGCTTTTATTTTAAATTGGAAGATCATCTTAAAAAACCAACGCTATGAGGCTGGACACCTAACTTACCGTCGATTCGGTGACCAAGCCCAAAACTTTTTTTCACCCTAGAAACTTACCAAAGTGAACCATTTAACACGAAATTTTACCAGAAATCTAAATCTGGTCTTCGTTTTGCGAAATTCCTGTAAGTTTTATTTTAAATTGAAAGATCATCTTTAAAAAACCGAAGCTTTGACACTGGACACCCAACTTACCGAGGATTCGGTGACCAAGCCAATAACTTTTTTTTTTTTCACCCTACAAACTTACCAAATCGACCCATTTAACTCGAAATTTTACCAGAAATCTAAATCTGGTCTCCGTTTTGCGAAATTCCTGAAACTTTTTTTTTAAATTGAAAGATCATCTTAAAAAAACCGACGCTTTGACGCTGGACACCTAACTTACCGACGATTCGGTGACCAAGCCAATAACTTTTTTTTTCCACCATAGAAACTTACCAAAGTGACCCATTTAACTCGAAAATTTTCCAGAAATCTAAATCTGGTCTCCGTTTTGAGAAATTCATGCAAGTTTTATTTTAAATTAAAAGATCATCTTTAAAAAAACCGACGCTTTGACTCTGGACACCCAACTTACCGAGGATTCGGTGACCAAGCCAATAACTTTTTTTTTCACCCTACAAACTTACCAAAGCGACCAAATTTAACTCGAAATTTTACCAGAAATCTAAATCTGGTCTCCGTTTTGCGAAATTCATGTAAGTTTTATTTTAAATTAAAAGATCATCTTTAAAAACTGACGCTTTGACACTGGACACCCAACTTACCGAGGATTCGGTGACCAAGCCAATAACATTTTTTTTCACCCTACAAACTTACCAAAGTGACCCATTTAACTCGAAAATTTTACCAGAAATCTAAATCTGGTCTCGTTTTGCGAAATTCCTGTAAGTTTTTTTTAAATTGAAAGATCATCTTTAAAAAAAAACCGACGCTTTGACACTGGACACCCAACTTACCGACGATTCGGTGACCAAGCCAATAACTTTTTTTTTCACCTACAAACTTACCAAAGTGACCCATTTAACTCGAAATTTTACCAGAAATCTAAATCTGGTCTCCGTTTTGCGAAATTCCTGTAAGTTTTATTTTAAATTGAAAGATCATCTTAATAAAACCGACGCTTTGACGCTGGACACCTAACTTACCGACGATTCGGTGACCAAGCCAATAACTTTTTTTTTTTCACCTACAAACTTACCAAAGCGACCATTTAACTCGAAATTTTACCAGAAATCTAAATCTGGTCTCCGTTTTGCGAAATTCCTGTAACTTTTATTTTAAATTGAAAGATCATCTTTAAAAAACCGACGCTTTGACACTGGACACCCAACTTACCGAGGATTCGGTGACCAAGCCAATACCTTTTTTTTTTTTCACCCTACAAACTTACCAAAGTGACCCATTTAACTCGAAATTTTACCAGAAATCTAAATCTGGTCTCCGTTTTGCGAAATTCCTGTAACTTTTTTTTAAATTGAAAGATCATCTTTAAAAAAACCGACGCTTTGACGCTGGACACCTAACTTACCGTCGATTCGGTGACCAAGCCAATAACTTTTCTTTTTTCACCTAGAAACTTACCAAAGTGACCCATTTAACTCGAAAATTTTACCAGAAATCTAAATCTGGTCTCCGTTTTGCGAAATTCCTGTAACTTTTATTTTAAATTGAAAGATCATCTTTAAAAAAACCGACGCTTTGACGCTGGACACCCAACTTACCGACGATTCGGTGACCAAGCCAATAACTTTTTTTTCCACCATAGAAACTTACCAAAGTGACCCATTTAACTCGAAAATTTTACCAGAAATCTAAATCTGGTCTCCGTTTTGCGAAATTCATGCTGTAGTTTTTTTTAAATTAAAAGATCATCTTTAAAAAAACCGACGCTTTGACGCTGGACACCCAACTTACCGTCGATTCGGTGACCAAGCCAATATTTTTTTTTCACCCTACAAACTTACCAAAGTGACCCATTTAACTCGAAATTTTACCAGAAATCTAAATCTGGTCTCCGTTTTGCGAAATTCCTGTAAGTTTTATTTTAAATTGAAAGATCATCTTTAAAAAAACCGACGCTTTGACACTGGACACCCAACTTACCGAGGATTCGGTGACCAAGCCAATACCGTTTTTTTTTTTCACCCTAGAAACTTACCAAAGTGACCCATTTAACTCGAAAATTTTACCAGAAATCTAAATCTGGTCTCGGTTTTGCGAAATTCCTGTAACTTTTATTTTAAATTGAAAGATCATCTTTAAAAAAACCGACGCTTTGACGCTGGACACCCAACTTACCGACGATTCGGTGACCAAGCCAATAACTTTTTTTTTTCCACCATAGAAACTTACCAAAGTGACCCATTTAACTCGAAATTTTACCAGAAATCTAAATCTGGTCTCCGTTTTGCGAAATTCCTGTAAGTTTTATTTTAAATTGAAAGATCATCTTTAAAAAACCGACGCTTTGACGCTGGACACCCAACTTACCGAGGATTCGGTGACCAAGCCAATAACTTTTTTCACCCTACAAACTTACCAAAGCGACCAAATTTAACTCGAAATTTTACCAGAAATCTAAATCTGGTCTCCGTTTTGCGAAATTCCTGTAACTTTTATTTTAAATTGAAAGATCATCTTTAAAAAACTGACGCTTTGACACTGGACACCCAACTTACCGAGGATTCGGTGACCAAGCCAATAACTTTTTTTCACCCTAGAAACTTACCAAAGTGACCCATTTAACTCGAAAATTTTACCAGAAATCTAAATCTGGTCTCGGTTTTGCGAAATTCCTGTAACCTTTTTATTAAATTGAAAGATCATCTTTAAAAAAAACCGACGCTTTGACGCTGGACACCCAACTTACCGACGATTCGATGACCAAGCCAATAACTTTTTTTTCCACCATAGAAACTTACCAAAGTGACCCATTTAACTCGAAATTTTACCAGAAATCTAAATCTGGTCTCCGTTTTGCGAAATTCCTGTAACTTTTATTTTAAATTGAAAGATCATCTTAAAAAAAAAAACGGACGCTTTGACGCTGGACACCTAACTTACCGATGATTCGGTGACCAAGCCAATAACTTTTTTTTCCACCATAGAAACTTACCAAAGTGACCCATTTAACTCGAATTTTTACCAGAAATCTAAATCTGGTCTCCGTTTTGCGAAATTCCTGTAAGTTTTATTTAAAATTCAAAGATCATCTTTACAAAAATCGACGCTTTGACGCTGGACACCCAACTTACCGACGATTCGGTGACCAAGCCAATAACTTTTTTTTTCACCCTACAAACTTACCAAAGAAACCCATTTAACTCGAATTTTTACCAGAAATCTAAATCTGGTCTCCGTTTTGCGAAATTCCTGTAACTTTTATTTTAAATTGAAAGATCATCTTAAAAAAACCAACGCTTTGAGGCTGGACACCTAACTTACCGTCG
>BMAU01010975.1:0-13619 GCA_019973935.1 Trichonephila clavipes
CTGGCTTATACAGCACCCTCTTTCTGATTGTAGCGCCACCTTGGCGTGTATGAACATGCGTATTGGCACAAAACTTGGATCATTTGCATATCACATTACGCTGTACTTATTTGCAAAGTTTCGCGATTGTACTTAGCTTCCTTTTTGGGTCGCTATTTTCAATGTTCCTGAGTGTATTAGTCATACTTATTTTTTGCTAAGCTCGAGCTTTTATGTACCACAACACAATAAACGAATAAGAATTGGTGGTACCAAGCATGAAAGATTTAAACAATGTGTGAAAGCATATGGAAAATTTAAATTTGATTTTATGTATTGTCTATCTATAAATATTTAGTCAGCATATTGGTATGGAATAAAAGCAAGTTATGAAGTGAAATGAGGGGTAAGAAAATTATAATTACCTTTGTGGATTTGGAGTACAGACGTAAACAACAGAATATTGTTTGAAAAAACAGAATAATGGTTTTTGAAATTTTCAGCTTCTTCGTTTTCCAGATTTATTCTTAGCACAATCTTTCCGGGTGTGGATTTATCAGTATCTTCAATACAGTAAGGATAAAATTCCTGCAATTGAGATACAAAAATTTTTTGGGCTATTTCTTGCTCGAATTGCATTTTGTCTCGTTTCCAAACTACCGCTATTATGATACGAGGGGGCAGAGCGCATGCGCGGAAATGTATTTAGTCGCCAAGCTGCAAGGGTGTGCCAACCTCGCCAAGAGTGTGTGAATCCGTGACTGTTTCATAAGTCACCACCCGGGGCCATGGCACGCCCACTTTCTGTGACGATCGGCTATGGCCAATCAAATTGCAGTAAGCTGGGCAATTCTTGCTTCGGTGAGCGGACTCCGTCCGCCACTATTTTTTAGCAGATTTGGTCTGCCCATTAATTATCTCTATTATTTTTTTTTCTGTTTCACCTTATGTCACCCTATTAATTCGGCTCTAAATTTATCAATTCTGATGAGGAGGTACGTCCCTTACAGGGACAGGAACTCCGTAAGTTACATGCCACTTGCCGGGGCATGGCCTCTTCGGCACCCTCTACGCTACGCCACTGTATAATATTTTTTGCTAAATATGCATATTTGTCGATTAATTGAATTCTAAGAAGGAAATAATAGTTTTATGGTAGCTGACATAGGTTATAAGTACTTTAGATTCAATAATATTTATAAATATCTAAAAACAACTCCGTGAAGCGTTGTTCCGTACTTTGTCGTGCTTTCATTTGGATCATTTGACATAATTAAATTGAATTTTGATTTTTTAAAAATCTACTAAAGGCTTTGATTTGTCTTGAAAAATCTACATTAAAATCTCCATTTAAAATACTAGGCAATTTGTTCAGAAGAGTTGATCCGGCTTCACACACAATGTATGCAACTAAATTTTTGCGAATGGATTCGATAATTTTCTTTACACTTTGATTGGGTAAAATATAAATAGTAACCATTAGAATTATTTGCCCATTTTCTGCTCTACATTTCACTGCACACATTTATCCGATACAAGACTCATTAAACCCAAATGATTCTGAAAGAATACCACCATTCATTTTCCTTAAAAGAGGTGAGAGGGAGCCCCATTTAGTGGAAGCAAGGAACTTCACTTTTATGGAATATTGGTGGGGAGAGGGGGGAGCTACCACGTTACATGTTTTTTGGGAGTGGCAGGAAGATAACACTTTGCAACTCTCTTCCCTTCACAATGAGAATGCCCTCCCGCCAAAAAATTGTCAATTTTTTCAAAGAAGTCTTTATATGGAACATGTTCCTTAATTTTTCGATTATCCATCGCCGATAAAATTTCTTCATTGCTCTATTTTAAATAATTATTTAAACATATATTGTCAAATGTAATGAATATTTTTTAAAAAATGAAAATGAAGGTGAGTTATAGTTTACAGAAGTTGAATTAAACAAATGCAAGGCATTCCACATTTCCTGTAATTTCAGATATGCTTCAGTTATGCATGTTAAGCAAGATAATTGGTAATCAATTTAAGATATTTTAACTCGAATTTTTTCGAAATACAAATTAAAAATAAAATATTGCGTTGAAATGATTTTCATAACAATATTTATTTGTGAACATTTTTGAACCTCTTCTATCCAGAAGTCTCAAATATTTTGACCCTTTGACATTTTCAGAATCGAAATTGATTGTTTTATCTACAACAAATCTATATTCGTAATCGTAGCATTCGAATTTTATATTATGAACGCAATGACCCGGTATGTACTTTAAATTTCATACTCCTATTAAAATATCATCTGATTTATTTTTAAATTTCCTAGGGACTGTCCCTTTTGAAATTTGCATCAACTGTTCATCTTTTGGGAAACAAATAACCTTAACGTATGGTTGCTAAGTTTATTATTAGATGACCAGTAGGGTACTCAACAATAACGATGCATTAGTATAAAATGTGTGCTGCATTAGGTTAAGTAATTAATAACATTTTTAAGTTAATTAAGATTTGACAGAATAAACAAAACTCTAATTTCCCATTTAAACACTAATTTTTGATGTGAACAAAATGTTAAGTTTATACATAATTAGAGATATTGTGATAAATGCATCAATTTATTATATCGTGCTCTCAAAACGAAAACGAAAGAAAGTCAATCATGACACAAGAGCAAAGTTATACAAAAATGTAATATCGTACTTTTCTTTATAATTATTCCTACTCATTCATCTTGAATAATAAATACACATGGGAAGATGAACTAATTAAATAAGCATACAAGAAGGAAGACTGAGTACGAAAAGAACCCGGGGAGAACGTCCCCCTTTTAGTCACGTGATTTCTTTTTAGGGGTGGAAAATCTTGTCGGAACAAGTTTTCTGAATACAGGTAAAGAAAGCCAAATGAGCGTTACATTCCCGAACGTGTCGTTCATTCAATTTCATTCTCCAGCAAAACACGCGTAAAGAAGTTATCACTTCAAAACTTGTATTACTCCTAAACAAAATTTCCATTAAAGATATAAATATTCGATAGAAAATTATTTCCAATTATTCTCGATTCAAAACTCAATTCAATCTCACTCAATTCAATCACACTCAAAATCATGGGAAACGAGTGATTGTTTTTAAAAGAATAGAACCATCTTCGGTATATGATAAAAGTACAAAATGCAGGAAATCTTTAATTTTTTAAACCGTTTGATTCGGAGAAATGTATATGGCCACCGAAATCCCTGTTTGTCGATTTTCAAGTCTATTGTATCCACTCTTCCCCAAATTGAACAAGAATAAATATTTTGGTAAAAAATTGCATTAATCCTTGTGTTAAATAAATAAAATTTTCATTAAAAAAATATAATTATTCGGTAGAAAATTATTTCCAATTATACTGATGGGAGGCTGGACGGTTCTTTTTTTCCCCTTGTAATTTCTATATGAGCCACCCTTGACCGGATGTCGTCGCATTCCTTCGGAAAGGGACTGTCAAGTTCTCGTGTTCCTTGTTGAGGTCAAACACCTCGTAAATCTTGTGGAACGTAACTTTGAGCGATTGGGAATATCCAACTCGAGCCTTAGTTTCGAGGACAGTAGAAAGTTCTGGCCAAGAATTTGCAAGTGATTCGGTTCACAATTTAATGAGACGCGCACCCATTTCGGCAGACTTTTTTCCATCCAAATTCCACCCCATAACTCTATGTAGCCGAGAATAAAATTGCTACCCCCCTTATGGATACAGACCGTCCAGCCGCCAGCCAGGCCCCTTTCATTCTCAATAAAAGCTAAGTTTTCTCTTATTGTATTCTTTTTTGTAAATGTAAAATTTTAAATGTGTATTAATAAATGTAATTATAACTTAAATTTATGTTTGGCTAATCTTTGAGTAATTATTCTAGTGAAAATTTGTTGATTTAACATTGGTCCTGATGCGATTAAGCAAATCTGAACTTAAGTTATTTAGAGTGAAAAGATGAGTTTGTAAAACTGTTGTTGCTATAATGAAGATTAACACAATGGTCATATTGCATCGAATTCGATGCTTCGTAAAGTAAAGGATAACGTTTTTTGAACTGTTGAATGCCCATGTCTTAGGGGATGAGCATCAATTACACAAACTCTCTGATTTAATACAAAACAAATAGATGACACACATTTCAAAAAAGTTTGGAACTTTTAAAAGTAAATGTTATATTAATTTTGTTACCAGTTTATTTATTAAAGAATATTTTTGCTTTATAAATTAACATTTGATTTTTTGGAAAGTTGGTACTGTGAGAGAGATTTGTGCTTCATGTTTGACCGTGCAGCACACACGGCAATATTAGTGACCGCTGAGTCTTTAGTCGGCAATATGTATCAGGTAAATTAAGTATGCTGATTGAACTAAGCAAGTCAAGGAAAACCGCAAACGTTAAAAAAAAAGATGTCAATATATCTTGTTAGAACACCAGATCTCCTCACAGTACTTTTGTCATACACTTGCAGTGGCCTTATGCATATCGAAGCCCCGTGATTGTATTCTTGGCACTGCTCTACAAATTTGACAATTTTCGAGTGGAAATTGGTAATATTTAAATGAATGTTATTGGTCTACCACTGTCAGAATTATATATGGGAAGTAATATTTACGGATTTCATGAAAAAATTTAATTGATCGGCATTTTTTAAATTATTAGTTGTTATCGCTAGAGAGATTTAATTGTTTGAAGAAAACTGCATGAACTCAGCTTTCCACTTTTGGTGTTTTACATAAATATGTGAGAAAATCTTTTCTCTTGTGAAAAATATTGCTAGGAAGTTGTTTATAACAACTGAATGTTCCGAATCGTGTGAAATTGAAACGACAAATTATGCCATTGTAAATAAGGAGCGGTAGGTGTAAATGCAGCAGCATGCCAGTATTAAAATTAACGTCGTTAGATTTCAAATGAGAGAAAAAAAATGAACTAAAATTTTGAACAAACATAGATTTATTATCACCAACATAATGTAATGAGAATTAACAAATTATAAATAATTCAGAATTAAAGTTTCTTAAGACAAATAGGCATTTCGTAACGACAGGACGGTCGATATGGTACTGCTGCTCGGTTTGAGTAAAGTCGTAGAAGTGAGAAGTTGTAGGGGGCGCGACAAGTGACAACAGCCGATGCGAAGTGCAACGATGCACAGGGACAAGTTAAGTCAATTAAACACATAACTGAAGGGACTAAAATATTTTTTCGTGTTGAAGGATAGTGCAAAAAATCATACTCAGTTTAATATACATTATTTATTGACACTTAATTTTAACATTACATGAATACACTATAAGTAAATAAAGCAGGCTCTATGAATGTAACACTATACTATAAGTACAAATAGAGAACAAAGAGAGGATCTAACTGACTAACTAATCAGATTAAATGAAATATCCTAAGAACTTTAAAATTTCAGATCTTAAATCTATACAATCAGCTTTCTGCATTTACATAAAACAAATTAGAATACTTAAATCAAGCAACTTATAGAAAGAAGTTTCGAATAAAAAAAAAACAAATACACATATAAAATGGCAATGTAACTATTTTTTGTAAAATATCTCGATACAATTTTTTTCATGTCCAATACAATTTCAAGTACAATAAACCTTTGTATAACATTTTTTTTTCATACCTGTAAAATTACATATTAAATACTAAAAAGCTTATTATATTTATTTTTATACCACCCTAATTTTCCTTACATTAATTTTTATTTTTATTAATAAATCTTTACATTGCATATACTACATCAAAATAAAATTGACAAAGAATTTTTTTTTTAATTTCACACTATAATTACAAAATTCCTACAATATGTTCCATTAAAATATACGAAGCATTATCTTCTGTTTTAATGGGAATATTTGATTTTTTTTACAATGAACATACCAACACTTAATGCATACCTTTTCCTACCAGTTATTGTATGTATAGTGTTAAATATACTTCAGTTCATCCAAACTTAAACTTATTTGGATTAATGTATTGACATGTTATTTTATTATCACTGATTATGCATCTAAAGTATCCTATATAATTATATTTATACAAAAAAAAATTGAAAATGAAACATTAAGAAAATAGATTCAGAATTCTTGCTCTGAAGTTTCATGTTTGAAAATATATTAACTTCAAATATAAAATTAATTACTTCAAAGTTTGTCTAAGAAATGCTAAATCAGTACTCATACCATTCCAAAATTTGGAACATACATATTAAACTGCCAACTAATTTCGCCAATCAAAAAGACATCCGAATTTTAAAAAAAATTATATCACTATAATTACTGTGTTCAAACATGATCATGAACAGTTTCCACTATTGGTTGTATATCGTAGCATTTAGCGGTTTTATGATTTCAAGAAATTAGAGTCTATATTATAATATACAAGTGCTCCAAATTTGCCCTCTCAATCACGTCACACAAAAATATCCGTGATTTTGGACAATTAACCCATTAAAAATAATTTTCAAATTTTTCTAAAATTACCTTTTCTTTTTTACTGAATTTTGCATTAATGTAAATTATTGCAAATAGCAATTTGTCAAGTTATTTCTTTAAGGGTAAATAGAGAATTGAAAAAGGTTATATTAAAATTTCGAATATTTCTATTGCTTTTAGAAAGTAAATGTCCTAGAGAATTAAAAGTCTATATGTAAAGTCACATTTGGTTTCATGATCTTAATCACTGATAAATATCATACAACTGATCTAAGCACACTTCTTGGGTCAATATTTGTAAATAACTCAATACAACAAATTTATTCAGGACTTAATTTATAAGCAGGATAGTATGAATACAGATGAACCTTTTAGACTTTAATACTTATGAAAAAAATTAAAATCCAGAGTATTATTATGCTTAAATCATTTCAGCTGGGGTTGGATAGATTTCTTCAAAAAACTGTGTTATACTTCAATAATATGTGCATAGTCTATATGTGAAACTTATCATCAAAGTTAATGAATTTTACAATTTGATAACCCTTGTGCAAATACCAATAAATGTTATCCATAGAAAAAAAATTGTACATCTGTGAGACGAATTTATACCAGTCAAATTCTGAAAAACAGATGTTGTGTTAAGAAATCCCTATACTGCATAATAAATAGATACACCACACAAATATTTTATAATTTTTATTTTTTGTGTAAAAGAATTATGAATTAAAAAATGACATTATTTTGACCATGCAGGAGAGAACAGGACTTTTATATTCAACAAATATACACACAAATTTATCTTCCATAATATACACAATTTAATTAAAAAATTTTAATGTCTTAATTTTTTACCACATTCCAAATGAAATTCTCGATAAATAATAGCTTTTTACTAAAATGGTGCTGGGAATAAAGGCTTTAAAAATTTTGCATAATTTTTTTACTTATAACTTTACAAAAGGTAAATGGTAATTTGCATTTCTATTGCTTGAAAAAGGTTTTAAATTTATCTTCAAGTATAAACAATAATGAACCTGTAGTAAATTAAGATATTTTTTCATTTCTGTAGTGAATGCTTTTCGAAATTTGTTTCTCAAAAGAATAAAATTATAGAGTAATACATATTTGTCTCTCTGTATATATAATACATTATATATATACATATTTGTCTATATATATTTAATACATTATATATAGAGAAAGACAAAAATTTGTTTTAATATATGACATGTAGGGTTGCATATCAGATTCTTGTGTTTTTATTTTAGATAATTTAATACAGAAATATCAATTAACTACACTGAAGATGAGTAAAATAATTAAAATTTAAGTTAACTAAATATATGTTATCTTTTTATGCATGTTCTCTATATAATTTAATTTAAAATAAACAAAAAAATATTTACATTCCTGTAGATATCTATCCAAATTCTTTTAGCAGAAGCTTCTTTTGTGAACACAAAAATAGTATAGGAATGGAGCTGGCGACGATTTCTAAAAATATTTGGTATTGAAAACAAGATTATTCAAAGTGGTCAGAGCATATTAAGTGAGGAGATGGTTTAAAATCCTTACGCTTCATCACGTTAACTAAACACTCGAATTTTTTTACCGGGATATTAAAAACAGATTTTTTTCCTATATAATTATCTGATCTTTTACTGTAATCGAGTTATAATGTAAAAGAGCAAAATCAAAAAAGTTCACAAAAGAAGTGTTAGGTTAGAGTTATAAGCGGGAAACAAACCAAAACATATTCACGTGCTCTCCTCATCACGTGATCATGACGTCAGATGAATCAACCTCATTGGATTGCTTACGACTGTACTCCAAATCCAAAAAGGTAATTATAATTTTCTTACCCCTCATTTCTCTTCATAACTTGCTTTTATTCCATACGAATATGTTGACTAAATATTTATAGATAGACAATACATAAAATCAAATTTAAATTTTCCATATGCTTTCACACATTGTTTAAATCTTTCATGCTTGGTACCACCAATTCTTATTCGTTTATTGTGTTGTGGTACATAAAAGCTCGAGCTTAGCAAAAAATAAGTATGACTAAAACACTTCTTATACACTCAGGAACATTGAAAATAGCGACCCAAGATGCAAGCTAAGTACAATCGCGAAACTTTGCGAATAAGTACAGCGTAATGTGATATGCAAATGATCCAAGTTTTGTGCCAATACGCATGCTCATACACGCCAAGGTGGCGCTACAATCAGAAAGAGGGTGCTATATAAGCCAGCGCAAATTCGAAGATTCATAAAATTCTTTATTATTCGAAGGTTTGACACCGAGCAGTTAGCACGTTCTCCGAGCGAGCTCTCACGTCTGGCATTTCTGCGCACTCCCTAGGTCGCACTTATAGCTCTTTTTAGAGCTGAGTCGACTTCCTGATTACAACAGCAATTCTTCCCTGACAACTATGGCCTCGAACAACGAACTCCCTACGGACATGGACTATCAAAATACTTCTCTCCCACACTCTGGAAAATCAACCCCGGAACGACCGATCGGACAAACCTCATGTGCTAAGCTAGAAGCAACTAAAGCCGACATCCGACGTTACCCCCTCATTGTTCAAGGTTTTGAAAACATGATCACAACTCTTAAACAATTGAATGCCCAAGATGAACACGACCCCACCTTTGTTGAGATGGTCAAACAATGCACCTACTATGAAGATCTACTTGATAAAGCGGTAAGTGAATTTGGCACTTTACCTTACTGCGATACCCCTGGCTGCCCTGTTCATGAAACCCCTACTTCATCACCAGTAAAATCTCAACCTACTAAAAGAAAGGAGGAGGATGGTTTCACCACTCCTCCCCCTGAAAAAGTTTCGAAAAATAATCTAACTTACAAAGAAAAATTTAAAATTAATTTGCAAAATAGATTTAATAACTTACAACCCAAGAATACAAAAGCAGCAGGAACCTCTCGAACTAACACCACTAAAAACACCACTTTATTGCCCAAAGCAAACAATCCTGGAGCCAAAAATCTCCCACCTCCAGTTTTTCTTAAATACTCAAAGAACCATAGACTACAAATGAAAACTCTTAATGATATTTACCCCGAACTGCGCAATAAACTCACCGGCGAATACATAAAACTGTTAATGGACACTGACGAAGAAAGACGCGAGTTAATTAACAAACTTAATGAACTAGAATTCCAATATTTTGCAATAAAACCAAAAGCCGAAAGACCAATAAAAGTTGTTATTAAGGGACTTCCCAGAAATTCCAACCCTAAAGATATTGAAAATGACCTTGTGGAATTAGGATATACGGTAGATAAAGTCTCACAACTCATCGGCCGAATCTCCAAACAACCCCTCCCAATATTTCTTGTATCACTACCCAGGAACATCTTTAACGCTAAAATCTTTGAACTTAAAAAAGTCAGTTTTATGAACGTCACTGTGAACGGTTACGATGGCAAAGGGGTCACCCAATGCTACTCCTGTAACCGTTTCCACCACACAGCGGAAAATTGCCACATCACGCCAAAGTGTCTAAAATGTGGTGATGCTCACCAAACAAGCGATTGTGAAATTGAACGAGTTGAAAAACCATACTGTATAAACTGTGAAACTTATGGACATATGGCTAATTACTCTGGATGCCCCAAATTCCCTAAACCCCGCAAGGGTACGCAAGAAAAGACCAACACATACACCAACACAGTAAACAGCATTGTTAGACCCGGAACCTCATACTCTCAAGCCGCAAGTGCCTCCAACTCTATTAAAAACACAACAGATGACACCACAAGTCAAGGGAAATCCTGCTGCTTTAGTAACAAACCAGGCCAATCAATCTACCTTACCGACCCCCCTACAATCAATTTCAGCAACAACGGAACGTTTGACATGAACTTCATTACCCAAACGCTCCAACAAACAATTCTAGCCCTTTCCATGCTTACTCAACATATCGGTAATGCAGCACGTATCCCCCCACCTCCCCCACCTGTAAAATCTAAAAAAGCAAAAAACAGAGAACAACGTAAAAAAGAATTGCACGCCCTTTTCGAGGCAATTATCCATTTTGACGATGATTAGTCGAACTATGATTGGCCTGAGTTTGTGTTCATGGAATGCAAACGGCATACTATCTAAAATAAATGAATTTAAACTTTTTGTAGAGAAGTACTCTCCCAAAATAATATTAGTTCAAGAAACAAAATTGAGACCTATACACAATATTAGAATTGTAAATTACACTTGTTACAGGAATGACCGCGTTGCGGACGGACACGCTGTCGGTGGAGGTACACTAATAATGATCAAAAACTCTATTAATCACTTTCATACGCAAACACCACAACTCCAATACACCGAAGCTAACATTGTTACGATTAATCCTCCAAATTTCAACCCCCTCACAATTATTAGCATCTACATTCCCCCAAGTTCTGACAATAGACTCTTCACTCTCTACATTGAAAATTTAATTCAGATCAACAGAAGTTGTGTGATTTTTGGCGATTTTAATGCCACACACAACGCCTGGAACTGCTCCAATAATTCCATTCGTGGAAATACGCTTAAAAACTTTACTGACATACTTGATATAGAAATTGCATTCCCCGACACCCCGACCAGGTTCGGGAACAACTCGGCTAATACACTGCATTTCGCACCCATTAATAATTTTCAATACCCCTACACAATTCTCTCCATACCGGAACTTTCATCCGACCACAACCCAGTCATCCTTAATTTTTCTTTTAATAAAAATATTCACAATGACAATACGAGAGCAGTTACCACCTGTTGGTCAAAATTTTCCGAGCACATTAAAAATAATTCTCATATTTCGGACTTTGAAAAAATTACAAATCCAAACATCTTAGAAAACAAAATCAATCTATTCACCGAAGCTGTCCGCTCCGCATACGAACACGACTCCCGGCCAATCACAAACAAGAATCACACCTACACTCCACAACACATTCAAAACCTCATAAGGCAGAAAAATAAAGCCAGAAAAACATTCCAAAACACACTAAATCCCATTCACAAAACACACTACAATAGATTACAGAAAATAATTAAAAAGGAGCTTAAAAAATTTTCGGATCAAACATGGAAAATTAAACTTGAAGCTATGAACACACAAGATAACACTCTCTGGCAGTATCAAAAATATTTCCGCAAAAAACGATCAGATATCCCCTCCTTAAACAATACAGCAATCACTGATGAGTAAAAAGCAGAATTACTAGCTGAATCTTTTCAAGGTAACTTCACGGATAACATTAGACCGACAAATTTTAATACTAATATCGATTCAATTGTAACGAACACGTTGGAAAATTTCTTTTCCAACCCGCCTCCTTTTCCTATCACTCCAACAGATCCAATCGAAATAATTAATTATGCCAAAAACTTAAAAAATAATAAATCTCCAGGCGCTGACAAGACAACAAATAAAATGATCAAAAAGCTTCCTCTTAAAGCCATTCTAACTTTCACCTTCCTAATTAATAAAATTCTCAAACTAAGACATTTTCCTAAAAACTGGAAAAATGCAATAATTTTCCCAATTAAAAAACCAGACAAAAATAATCATCATCCCTCAAGCTATAGACCTATCTGCCTTCTATCTTCCCTCAGTAAAATTACTGAGCATATTATACTTAACAGGATTAACACCTTCTCATCTCAGAATCTAACTTTATTAACCCAAATCAAGTTGGTTTCACAAAGAGACTCTACATGCCATCCACTCCTAAGGCTGACTGAGAAAATTGCTTCTGGGTTCCAGAGGGGCAGATCCACTGGAGCTGTTTTTCTGGATATCCAGAAAGCATTTGATCCAGTCTGGATTGGTGGTCTAATTTACAAACTTATAACTAACAATTTCCCACCTGCTCTTATACACCTAATCAATTCATATCTTACTAACAGATCATATGAAGTCCGAGTTAAAGATTCTCTATCAAATATCTATAAAGTCAACTTAGGGGCCCCGCAAGGAAGCTTGCTTGGTCCAATTATATTTAATATTTACATTAACGATATTCCGACACACCCACACACAAGTCTTAACATTTATGCGGATGATACTGCCATTGCTACCACTTTTAAAAATCACAAATCCATCACCAAGCATTTAAATAATCATTTAAAGCTACTAGAAACTTACTTTAACACATGGAAAATTAAACTAAATGTTGAAAAAACAGTAGCAGTGCTGTTCACAAGGAAACGAAAAGCTGCAACACCGCCAACACTATATTCCACACCACTCCAATGGTCTCAAAACACAATTTACCTAGGACTCTTACTTGATAATAAACTTACTTGGAGACAACACATTTTATATGCGCGAAACAAATTCCGGAATGCTCTAAGACTAATCTACCCTTTAATTTGCCAGGATTCTACAATGACTAGAGATAACAAGGTACTTCTCTACACTGCCGTTCTGCGTCCCATCTTGAGTTATGGTTGTCCTGTGTAAGGCTATGCCACTAAAAGCAATTTAAAAACTCTTGAAATTTTCCAAAATAAAACTATTCGCATGATTGTTCATGCGAATATGTTTATGAGAAATGCAGATATCTACAAGGCATTAATACTTCCGAATTTTAAAAGTTATATTCAAAAACTTGCCATAAACTTTTTTGACTCATTACCTCAAACAAATAACTATCACATCATTAATCTCGAAAATTATACCCCCCATGACAATACTAAAAGACCTAGGAGAATTCTCCTTGACTCCTATAATCCTCCCTAACATTTAATAACCTCATTTGCCTTTTGGCAAATGAGAACTGCTAAATTTTTTATACTTTACTTTCAAATTTTTTCTTTAACTCTATCTAAATTATCTATTTGTCATATACCGCTTACCCACACAGGCTACCTTCCCTTTCAATTATTATAATTTAACTTCAGGGCAGCCAGCCAAGTGCCAGTTCACTTCTCAAATCTCAAGGAACCACCACAACTTTTTCAGGAAGAACTTTTTAACTTCGAATTTTTAATTTAACCGCATCTCTCTACTATCAACGAAAGCCAGGGTGTCTCTCATAATTAAGAACAATTTACTTTCACAGGTACCATTCACAGGTTATGATATGGGATGGAGGCTCGCTTCGCGAGCCATATGCCCAGCGACAGACAGCGACAGAGAAGATTCA
>BMAU01010976.1:0-20584 GCA_019973935.1 Trichonephila clavipes
AAATAAAACATTTTCTGAAAATTTCAAGGCAATATCTTAAAAAGAAAATCTGTAGTGAACTGTACCGTGAAGAAAAAATTGAAAAACATAGTTTTTCAGGAAACGCATTTAAAGATTTTTAATACTACATGAAAAAGTTCTACTAATTTTACACTTTTAAACTCTATATTTATAGATCAAGCTCTTTAGCTTCATGTAAAACTGATTTGACCTTTATTTTACCCTTTTGTTGTTCTGGAGAGTTTTGTAGACTATAACAATTTTTTGTTTTTAGCGAAATTTTGGTGAAAAATTGCAGTTACGACAAATCTTGTACACAAAATTCTAATAAATGTATTCAAATAATGTTTATAGAGTACATAAACAACATATTTATCTGTGATAGGAATCAAAATTTGTAATGCTTTTGAAAGTTTTTAAATATGCCAAATTTTATGCAAATTACTCAAATTTTTAAAATTAATGCTTTTTCTTTCATAAAAAAGCAATAAAGTACATAAATATATACACAGAGATGTTAGATTTTTGATTCATAACACAGATTTAACTACATAAAACATGTTCTGAAAATTTAGATTTAGTATCTTAAAAATATTTTGTGTAGTGAGCTTTATCGTGAATAAAAATATTTAATAACAGTTTCTCGTAAAACACATTTAATAATTTTAACTCAAAATAATTACTTTTCTACTCACTAAACATTTTCAAAACTCCCCATATTTATAGCTTAAGCCCTCTTTAGCTTCATTTTTTAGCTAATTTGGACTTTTTTGGCTTTTTGCTTTTTCTGGAGAGTTTTGTTGAGGGTAATGACTGGCATTTCGATTTTTGAATTCTCTCCCTGTCAATTCCCATATAGTTTTTAAGTGTCGTTGGATCAATTCCTATACCTAAATAATTAAATACAGTCAATAGCCTAAATAACCTCGAGTTATATAAGATGACAGTCATGTATGAACCCAAAAACAAAGTTTTTTTATGAACAAAAATTTATTTCGGCAAAACAGACCACAATACATTATTAAAGCTTTCATTATTATTTTGAGTCTTGCCATGGAGGCATTTTTTAATAACTCCTTATCACAGAGTGCTAAATAAGTAAGCTTTATCACTTTAATCACGTAATTTGAAAGGCCTGCTGTTTTGTCCACATATACTTTACCATCACGTAATGCTTGTTTATATTTGCACCAGCTGTCTTTCCTGTTGGACATTGCCCATGCATGGGATTTTGATTGCTAGAGCAGCAGTGAAAGAAGGCAGCTATTACAGCAGATTGCATTTTTTGAGGCATCCAACATTGCTGCGGATGGCAATCCCATAATAGTTCTGCAGTTTATCGATAAATTTATCAGTTAATTTCCCTTCCCATCAAGTCCTTTGGTGTTCTTTTTTAGTTTCCTTAAATGTAAGCCTACTCTTTTGTATATGTCCTATACGTTCAAGTTTTTGTGACACTGTTCTCACCATATATATCCTTCACTTGTAAAAAGCCCTTGGAATCACCATCACCATAGTACTCGGTGTATTGCAGGTCTCGTTTGATTAGTGACCTTTCAAAATTCGAAAGCTCCAACAGCTTCCATGTTTCCAGAGGATCCTTTATAATTTGAACATACATGCTCACGTTTCACATTCAATTCACACATTTTACAATACTGAGTCATTACTTCCAGATCTAAATTTTTTATCGTATCAATGGAAATAACTGAAACGCAGCCATTAAGTGACATATGGCCTCTCCACTGCCATGAGCCATCTACAGAAACACCACAAGTTGTACTTTTTTTAAAATTTTTGCACTTCTTTAGATGCAGCTTTCATATTTTCTTCAGAACATAACTGTACTGCTTCCAGCAGTTGAGTTCATGAGCTCTGAAGGTATTTTTAGAAATGCATGGCAAATTTAAAGTGCATAACAACTCTTACCAGCTGTGAATCCTCTGCCAATCAATCTCAATCCAAATACCAATAAAGTATTGAGAGAGAATTTCTTATTTTCTTTAGGAGTAGAAGTAAAGCCAGTCATGAACCCACAACTGCAAGCCACACACAAATTAGAGCTAAGTCCTTCCTTAGAATCTTCTACCAGTTTCAATCAGTTGCTTAACATTCCGGACAACACAAGATTGAAATAATTCCCATCAAAGCTTGGAAAATAATAATTTTATTCCCTGTAGAACCATGAAATTCAGGTTCAGGCACATCAAAACTGTCAAAAGTGCTCAATTTCGCTTCACTTGCAGACGTACTATTATTACTGTTACTGTTGCTAACTTGGTAAACCTATTACCATAAAACTTTCTCTTTCTAGATACTTTCGATCTAGCTTTCGACATTTTGAAATTACTCACAATCAAATAAAACGTTAAAATTAAATGAAAATGAATGAATTAACTGAAAAATTATCAAAAGTAAGTAATAATTAAGAAGAACGCTTTAGAATGAACAATGTAAACAAACTATAAACGATATTATTATTGCCATTCAGTAAAACAAGCTTGAATTAAAAAAACAGTTGCATTATTAAAAATAAGTAACGGATACTTAATAAATAAGTAAAAGATACGTTGATCTATATTTACCATAAATATTAGATATTTATATTGCTTAAAAAACACGAAAAGACGTTCAAACTTTTTGTTTACATTTTTATGGCTCTTTAAACACCCATTTCCGATTTAATAAATAAGCTATAACTTAGCTTCTAATAGCGTAGGAACTAAAATAAAGTATTTTGGAATCTTAAGTGTAAGGGCTATAATATAAAAACATAAAAAAATTTCGAAAATTTTCTCCAAACCGAGGATTTTGGGGTAGTCACATATCTTAATAAAGCATAATTGAAAAAATCAGGATATTCATCGTGTGATAGGTAAACTTTATAAAACTTCAGTGTAGAAACATTCCCAAATTTTTCTTTCAGTTGAATGACGCTTCGAAGTTCAATGCATTCTATTTAAAGGTAATTATTTATTTCTAGAGAAAATGGGGAAGAAAATATGTTGAAATACTCTTTCCTTTCTGCTAAAATTTTGAAATCTACATTGAATTAAATTTTTGAATTTTGACTCTTGAATTTTTTTACTCTTGAATAAAGTCAAAAATTAACAAAACATTTTCAGCAATTCACAGGTTTATGTGCATCGAAAGCATTTAAATGTGTAAAATCTAGTTTTATTTGATTGTTCCAAATTTTCAACTTTCTTTCATTCGCTATTATTGTTTGGAACATATTATTAAAAAAACTGATTTTTTTCTTTGAAGTCTCAAATTTAAATCATTCAAATGTTCTGTTAAGTCTACTAAAAAAGCTAAGCCTCTCTTAAGCCCAATCTTCGTCTTTAAATTCAGTTAAAAGTCTCCCTTTGATTCCATACATATTTTCATTTCAATTTTAAAATCATAAAACCCTTTGAGCATTTTTACCTGACTGGATTATCTTACTTTTGAATAATAAATAACATCTGCAAATTCAGGTTCCTTTACTTTAAGATATCCGACTACGTTGAGACCCGTGATTTTGCAAAAGTGTATAAATGGATAATATTTCTGACATTAAGTGTCTCTTAATTTAGAAAATGTATATAAAATTGTTTTAAAAATATTATTACCATAAAAGTTATTTAAGTACAATAATTTGACAAAAAATTTACATAGAATGAAATATTTTCTAAATATTCTCCTTTTGTAAAAATTGCTGCTACTATAATAATATTTTGCCTGTATATAGCTCAAACATCTGTACAGAAGCTCAACTAGAATTTTTGAAATATATTACTTAGAAGTGGGTTTATCCATGTTTTACGATAACAGAAGGGAGAAAATTTAAGAAAAAAACGCTGATAATTATTTCAATTGGTTGTAAATCTGAAAATAATGTGAATTTTTTTCAAAAAGAAATAGTCCAGACTCTCTGGAGAAGTCTTTAGGTAAGCAAAATATTTTTATTTGAGAAGCATTTTTTATAAATGGAGAATGTTTTGAAAAAAGGTTATTCTAAGTCAATTTTTAGCCAAAATATTGTACTTAAATAATTTTTTTGTCAAAATGTCCTTAAAACAATTATGCACGTATTCTAATCTAAGTGACACTAAATATCATGAAAATTATCCATTTATGTGCTTTTTTCACGGTTCCGAACGTAGTCGGAGACATTAAGGAACTCTTGAAATTGTCTATGATTACGTCCTTTTCCTCTTATAAAGTTAATGGTTTATATAACAACACTTAAATCTCTTCTTTTTTTTAATTTTTCCACATAAATTACACTGATGTCCAATGCGATCATAATATATTTTACTAAAATTTTTATTTCAAAATAAATGTCAACGAATCAATTATGTATGAAAAATATTGCAAACATTTGTTTTTAAGATAAATTGTATAAATATTTTCAAAATTCGCGATTGGGCAGCATTTTAAAGGCTCTTTGGCCGCACTTTAGAGACAAGCATGATCTAAATCATTATTACCGTATATTCAGGTATATTACGCGCACCTACATACAGGTGATCCGTTAAAAGGACGACTCACTTAAGAAGTGTGTAGGGGTACAAAGAGGACTCGGAATCACATAGAAATGCAGGGTCGCAAATACCATAGTTGGAAGCCATGTTGCCAAGAAGCAGAGAAACAGAGCAGATACAGCAACACATTAATGGGACAAAAAATATTTTATTGAAAGATTGCACTCTCTGGAACAGGTGTTCGAAAATCCATATGGATTCCTTCTGGGGTCACATAAAGAGTTTGGTGTATAAGACACCCTTCCTTTAGTTCAAGAACTCATATTACGAATATCTGAAGCAAGGGCCTTTCCTAGCAGGTGTGCAGCACGTGCACCATTCACAGACGTCCAAAACAAGGGTCGGCCGAAGTCCGCATATATTATCAATCAAGCAGGATTTTTCAAGAATTTCTCAAAATAAAACTTATAGTAAGTTGAATAAATATACAGAATTCTAAATGGTTATTAAAAAAAATGTCAAAATAAGTCCCGTTTTCACGATAGTGAAGCATAATTTAAGAAAAATAGAATGTTACTACATAGTGTGTTGGTCTACATTGTCCATTGCGTCTACTCTTTACGCACATGCTTCATTTGATAGTACAATTTGTGACCGAGGAGGCAATACTGTAATAGAAATGGTTAAGTTGCGTATCAGTGGCATTGACGGCGCATTGTGGATCGATGCTTAGCAAAGAGGCGCCTCAAAAAACTTTATTGCAAAAGTTGCTTTATGAAAATTTCCAAATGTGGTTAATAATACCTAATACATAGCAGTGTTAAATTCAACATACATTTGATGAAATTAAAGATTTTCACTTTAATAATAGCCTTACAGTTTAGATAAACTAAATAGAAGTAAGTGATTTTTCAGTCTATTTGTATTTTTGTTAATGTTTTACTTTTTACTCTAATACAGGTAGATGTTTATAATGTCAACGTTAAGTGTTAGTGAACATATGAAAAATTCTCCAGAGGGGTTGAACATTAGGTCTGTGCACGTGGGTGGCCGACAACCTAGTATCGGTCCTGATGCCGAAAGGATATGTGGCATGCTGGGAATCTTCAAGAAAGTAAGAAATTCCATGCATCACTACTATCAAACGACTTCTGTTCATACTTTTGAGCACTTGTTGAATTAGAATATCATTCAATAAAACATTTTCTGTCTCACTTATGTGTAGCTGTTTCCGTTCTTTCTTTTTCTACTCCTTTGCACGATAGCTCGCAAATACGGCATTTGCTTACCTTCATTCTTGTATGGTTCCGAGTCGTCTCTGTATCTTCTACACACCCTGCTAGTTTGTCGGTCAGGTAGCGAATCCCCGCTATATAACGCGAACTTATAGTTTCAAAATGTAACTTGTAATCTTTAGATGTATTCACCGTATAAAGCACACTCTCTTCTTTTTTAAAGTCTCAAATGTACACGTGCAATGCGATTATATTTGACAAAAAGTGTTCTCATAAAAACAACAGATCATAGTTTTGTTTGTTTTAGTCACAAACCTTACGCGTAAAATGAGTAGTGCAAGTAAAAAAAAGTTCTTCAATATTCAGAGGAACATTTAAAATTTGGATTCCTACCCGCTATGCATGATGAATGGTCACCTTTCTGCCTTTAATGCGAACAATGCTTGACCAACGAATCAATGAAACCATGTCGTCTTGTGTTGCATTTGATGTCGAAGCATAGCGCGTATGGAAATTCAGATTGTTAGTGTCAATCGTACTCTTAAGGCTAGTTATGAGATATCTTTACTCATTGCCAAATGTGGAAAAAGCCATACAATAGGTGAAGGTTTAATAAAACCATCAATATCAGCATTTCTTAAAACAGTCGTGGAAAAGCATGACAACGCTGTTAAAGTCATGCCACTCAGTAACATTACTGTTAGTAGAAGAATAGATGAAATGAGTGATGATATTGAAACACAACTTGTTGAAAAGTTGAAATCCAGATATTTCTCACTACAATAGGATGAATCAACTCTGAGAGACAGTGAGGTTGTATTATTATTATATGCAAGATATATTGATTAAGGTGAATTTGCTGAAAAAAATGGTATACTGCAAATCATATGAAAACATCACTTCCGCCGATGATATATATAGTAAGAAAAACAATGGGGGCTCAATGCATGTGACATGATAGTCACATGATAGTTAAAGCCACGTGATTCTAGCCAATCAATTTAAGAACTCATGCGACGCCATAGTCACACGATAAAAACTATCCAATGTTTCCAGCTAATCAGTTCACGCACTCCGATTGTGCCAAAATTTGCTCTTTGCAGAAACTTTCTCATAAAAAGTACACTGTATACAAAATGCATTTTATTTAAAAGTATAAACATAAAATAGGATTTTCTTTTAATTAAAAAAAAATCATTTTTGAGGAATTTTTTTTCTCACATTTAAACATCTTTACAGAAATATGAAATTTGAAATTTCATTTGAGTTTTACAAATAGAGCAACTACAATTAGTTAAAAGTTTGTTTTGAAGTCAATGAAAAACACGCATTTTTTATATCATGTGACTTCATGAATTGAGCCCATTACTACGTATCAATAACACATACCAATAGAAAACATAACATCTTGTGATGCAGATGGTGTTCCTGTTATGATGGGCAAAAAAAAAGGCTGCTTAAAATTGATGAAAGATGAGAATCCAGAAATGATTCTTGTCCACTGTGTTATCCATAGAGAGAACTTAGTGGCCAAAAATTCTACTCCTGTTCGCAATGAGGTACTACGCTCTGTTATGAAATGTATCGACTATATCAAAGCTAATGCAAAATGTGAGCACCTCTTCAGACAATTTTGTGAAAAAGAAAATGCAGGCTATGTGAGACTTTTACTTTACACTAAGGGAAGGTGGCTCTCAAAGGGGAATTGACTTGAAAAGATTCCTGGATTTATAAGATGCTCTTAGAGACTTTTTTCGTGACAAGCCTGAAATGAAGCACCTGAAAACTGTTGACGGTAATGCATTTGTGAGTTATTTAACAGATATTTTTGAAAAACTAAATCTGTTGGATAAACAACTCCAAGGATCAAATAAAACTCTTGTGGATGCAAAGACGAAAGATATTTGACTTCGTTACATTCATTGAGTTACATCAAAAAATATTTCTCACAAAAATTTGACCAGTTTCATAGGCTAAAAAAATGTAAGGTCACTGATACTGCTGTATTTGTCATTGTGGATCATTTGAAAATAATGGCCTCTGATTGTAAAGAATGATTTTCTGACTTAAAACAAATTGATTTTCCAATATGTGTGACGCAGCCAATGCAAGTGAATACATCTGATATTTCGATACAGTACTGTAGGAGGGGAAAGGTCCATTAACACCTGCTAAAGGGGATGGGTAGTTCCCCCTCACCTTGGAATGTGAAGTTTCACCATTCGGTCTTTGGGTACGACGGAGTGAAATCATGTCTGAGAGTTTGCTAACTGTATACTGACCGTTTTTCTTTAAAAGTTTTTTTTCCTTTAAAATAAACTTAATATTAAAAACTTAGACACCATGTTCTTAATTTGTTTCTGTGCCCATTGATTTGAATCAATTTTTAGTGGTGCAGCCGATAGTGATGTAGCCTTAGTGGCGCAATTCCCACATGACTGTTTAGAACCTGAAATTTCGAGTTTTCTGGGTTCCCGCGTGGAAATGAATCAGGTAAGAGTTTTTTGCTTGCAAATCCCTGTAATGTTAAGACGAGAGAAAATTTTAAAATTATACTGTTTAACATCCATTTATTAAGAGAGAATTTTGATTTTATTTTTGTATACGTCAGTGTACGTTTTTTTGCTCTGCATATCTATGCAGTTGTAACTGATTGAACGCCAGTTCAATTTTGAATTATTATATACATCAGTATATATTTTATTATTCTTGTTCCATATCAATGGAAAGTAAGTTTTAGAACATCTGTTCTAAAAATTAAGGAGCTTCAAAATCAATAATTCTCTCAGTATATTATTTTATTGCATATCCATGCAGTTATAAAATTTTGAACGCAAGTTCAAATTTCAGTTATTATATGTCAGTATATTTTTTATTATTTCTTGTATTATATCAATGGAAAGTAAGTTTTAGAACATCAGTTCTATAAATTAAGGAAAGCTTCAAAACCATTAATTCTCTCAGTATATTTTATTGCATATCCATGCAGTTATGAAATTTTGAATGCCAGTTCAAATTAAAATTATTAATACATCAGTGTATAATTTATTATTTTTGCTAGTTAGGGTTAGAACATCAGTTCTAAATTCAGTTATTCCTGCATTCAGAATATTTATGTTACACTCGGACAGATATAGTTCGAACATCAGTTCGCGATTTATATGTGTATTTAAAATTTCTTTAATACATTTTAAATAAGATTGTTGCTGATAAGTAACTACCCGAATTACTTATTGTATTTTATGAGAGTTTTGGAAAACTCATTAAGCTGTATATTCTAAGTTGTTTAATACGTATAATTGGTTAATTGTATTCGTATTTTGATGCATTAAGCAATGTAAATCGATAAAATATATGAGTTATTTGAAATAGTTTGTATAATCGAAAATTAATATAGAAAGATTGTATGTTTTTTTCATGATATTGTACTTATTTATTTTTGTAATGCACAATAATAAATTCACGTTAGTGAATAGTAATTGAGTTTATTGAAAAATCAATGCTAAAGAGAGAATAATACTTATTTCATGTCAATGAAATTATTTTGTGTTTATGTACGCATAGTATTTTTCGATTAATGTGAAAAAAATATTATCACTTTAAATTGGAGATAAAACTACCGAAATACTTTGTAGTGTTCCATTATTCCAGCCAGGAATAGATTAAGTTGCGCATATCGGTAATATTTTAAGTGATTATTGTGTATAGGCAATATTTTAAGTGATTATTGTATATCAGTAATATTTTAAGTGATTATTGTGTATCAGTAATATGTTAAGTGATATTGTGTATCAGTAATATTTTAAGTAATTATTTTATTAGTTATTTAAGTACACTTGGTATATTGCGAAATATATAATACATTATTCTGCAATTCCTCCTAATTCATTGAGTGTTGTGTTAGTGTAGCGGATGCTTATTGTTGTGTGTTTTAAACAAAGATATATTTGTGGTATTTAATGTTTGGCAATCCCTTTTGGGCATTATTTTCATTTGATTATTGTTTAGTTGCGGTATATTGGAAAAAGAAAAATTTCAAATGGCATTTTTGGAGAAAGCTAAAAAGCAGGATTTAGTTTTGTTATCTGAGGAGTTAGGTCAGAAGGTATCAGATAAAACGACGATTATAGATTTAAAGAATATCATAATCAGTAGCAAAGATTACGAAGAAGAGTTCGTTAGAGCTCAGTTATCCGTTATTTCAGAGGAACGCGTTGAAAGGGAAACAGAGGGAAAAAAATCGCCAGGCAGCACGCAATCCAGCAGCTGCGCTGGGAATCAGAATTGAATGAACAGCGGTTAAAGATCGAAAGTATTCGGTCGAATGTTAAGTGGACGAGTTGTGCAGAAGATCTTAAGAAGACAACTTCAAATTACCGAATTAGTATCGGGAGGTCCGAGGAACATATGAGGGAAAAATCTCCTGCTGTGTTGATGGCTGAAGCTACGATGCCAGTAACTACTCCTATCAAGGAAGAAAATAGAATGGACGATTTAAGGGTTGTTCACGTCAAGTTCAAGGGTGAGCAAGGAATTTTGAATGCTGCCATAGACATAGGTGCCCAGATACCTGTAGTTACAGCAGATGTTGTTGCAGGACAAAGCGTCGATAATAAAGGGACAATTCAAATTACGTCTGCATTTTGGGAGCATGAAATTGGTGAATTGAAAGGTTCCAACATGGAATTGAACGACCTGAGGCACGGTGTTGTGCCTGTCTCTAAAAATTTCGTAAACGACAAGTTAATCTGTTCCTCTCATTATGAAGGATTAATAGAAAACTCGCAAATGGTTCGCAATCCTGCGATACTTCGAGAACCTTCAGGGGAAGAAGGAATTATTAATTCATTAAATTCGGAATCAGTTTGCAGCCAAGAAGTGGTCACCGATCTACTCCCTGAGACTTACACACAGTCTTTAATGAATGTTCCAAACGGAGATTTGGTTGCAGTAAAACTTAATGGATCGAATGTCCAAACAAATGGACAAGGTATAAAAGAAAGCAAGAGAGAGGTTGCCTTTACTTGTGTATTTAAATATAGAATCTTGTATAGTAATAGGCGTGGTCGGCTCCGTAAGGAATGTATTTCCAATTTTATTGACTCAACCATGGAACAATGTTGTCGTGATCTCATAACAGGTATTGCTAAATTGGAGTTGAAAGCAGGATTGGATGTATTTAAGGTTCGCGTGGATGCATTGGTTGCTTATAACATGCATTGGTTGCTTTTTGTCGCTTTTGGGATTGAAAAGGATTTTTCTTGCTTTCATTCTACTTAGGAATTGGAAGAAAAAGAAAAAGAGAAATTTTTTTAAATGGTTAAACTTGCTACAATATAGAAATTGACGTTTGGCTGGAGGTTTAAGCATGTAAAAGTAATGAATTATTCAGGTTGCCTGCTCCTGTTAAATATATAAGATTTATGCCAATGATTATGTATGTACTTAACATTTTTCAGTACCATAATTTCTGAAAACTTCTATAGATTAAAACTTTGGCTTCTAAATATGCTTTGCTACTACATGTTGTATAATTATTTTAGATTTTGTGTTATATTTTTAGTAACTTGTCTTTTTATATTTTAATATTTTTTTGAGTATTATTTGTGTTTGTAACTTGTATGGATATTAATTTTTCTAGCATATTAATGTGATTTGCAAAACTATGTGGGAGTTGTATTAGCAAAAGCTCTTTTCACGTGATACCTGGAACAAAAAATTTCTCTCTTTATCTCGTTTCTTGCCATGTATGTATGCATGTGCTTTTTTTGTTTTTTTATAGTTTCTTTTCAGCTGCATCGTCCTGGAATGACGGATGAGCTTTTTAAGGGGGGGCGTAAAGGTCCATTAACACCTGCTAAAGGAGATGGGTAGTTCCCCCCCCCCACCTTGGAATGTGACGTTTCACCATTCGGTCTTTGGGTACGACGGAGTGAAGTCATGTCCGAGTGTTTGCTAACTGTATACTGACTGTTTTTCTTTAAATGTTTTTTTCTTTAAATAAACCTTAATATTTAAAATTTAGACACCATGTTCTTAATTTGTTTCCGTGCCCATTGATTAGAATCAAACTTTAGTAGTACCAAGAAAAACTTTCGGAAATCCAAAATGATGAGTCCATTAAAACTTTATTCAATATAAAAGGATTGATGGCCTGGCTTTGTGATGGGACGGAAACTTAATACCCATATTCAACAAATACTACAAGAAAATTGTTGTTACCTTTACCATCTTCATATTTAGCTGAATGTGGCTTTAGGGTTGTCAATGATTTGTTATCGAAGAAAAGAAATCGACTTCATATCATTAAACGAGGAGACTTGAGACTTAAGCTGACTAAATTGGAGCCTTATATAAGATTTCTGTGTTGCAGACATGACGCATCAGGATCTCACTAACAAACATCTTTAAGTGAGCTCAATTTTTATTTTTCATTATTATTAGTTCCATAACAAAAATGATCAAAGTACTTCAGAATAATGTTTCATTCAAGTGTTTGCTATTTCTGCATTTCAGTTCTCTATTTTATGTTTGGAACATTTATTTAACTGTTTTTTTTTCATTTTTTATTTTTCTCTTTCATGGATGACTTATTCTTTGGAAACTTGTTTAGATACCACGTTATTTGTCTTTTATGTTTCTTTCAAGTTAATAGCTGTAATGTTTTGAGTAACAAAATTTAAATATCACGAGGGGGGCATCATGATTTTAGAAATGCGTATGTGGAGAATGACCCAAAATCGGTTGGAAACCACTGGGATACAGTAATCAAGGGAAAACGGCAAAATGCGTTGAGATTTTTAGCGACATCTAGTGTTTGAGAATTGCACTTAGGAGTACATTGCAGACGAAATAATTTCGGAAACGAAACATTAAATTCAAATAAAAGATAAATTTTATCAAGCTTATTTTTTCGTTAATGTCCTAACGCAGCAGAGTGCTGTATTTGGCGACAAAGGTTTTTCTCTAAGTGGCGCCAAGGAAAACATCGCGTTTTTCAAAAAGGCACAAGAGACATAACAAGAGGGAAAAACGTGGTTTTCAAAGTGGCGTCTGAAGACGGAAAACGTCAAAAAAGCGTAGTTTCTAAAATGGACAACATAGATTATATCAAATCAAAAATAAGAAATTAAATACAAATTCATTCCAAATTTCGGACATCCATACCAAGATTCTATCAATCTTTCATTCATGCAAAAAACACAACATTACTCGGTTGAATCCTAGAACAACCCCCTAAAATTTAGGGGAATAGTAACTCTACTCTGACCGGATATTTTAGTTTTTTAGGATTAGGTCAGCTGTCATTTTTTCGAGTGTCATCTTGGACGGTTGTGTAAAGAATTTTTCTAGTAAGCTGAAAGTGAAGGAATGAGTGGATTTTTTCTTTCTTTTTTTTGAATGAAACAATTGCGGAAAGAATGTTTGTTAGAGGGAAAGGGAGATATATCTTAAAAATTCAATTCGGACGATTTTTTCCCCTCACTATTGCATCTTAGAAGCAACGGTTTTTCTGTTTTCTTGTTGAAGCCTTGTTGGAAACTACTTTTTTCTTTTTTGAAGCTCGAAGAATGAATATTTGTTCTTTGGAATGAAAGAGGTAAGAAAGAAATAATTGTTTTATGAATCAGTAAACGATTAAAAATATTTCAATATGATTGTCCGAAACATGAAAATAATATGTGTTTGAGAGAAATGGAGATCGTTAATTCACCAGCCTAAAAGCATTCATATCGGATCCCCCCCCACTGCTGCGTTTTAGAAACGTCAATTTTAGTTTTTCTTGTAGAAACCGTTTTAGAAACCACGTTTTTTTTTTGTTAAAAAAGGACGAATTTATTTTCTTCTAAAAAAAAAGTAAGAAAGTAATGTTGTTTTTTGTATGAATGAAAAGGAGATTGATAGAATCTTGGCATGGATGTATGAAATTTGGAAATAATTTGCAATAAATTTGTTATTTTTTATTTGATGTTTCCTATGTTGTTCATTTTAGGAAGTACGTTTTTTTGACGTTTTTCGTCTCTTGACGCCCCTTTCAAAGCCACGTTTTCCCCCGTTGTTTTCATCTCTGACGCCATTTTGAAAAATGGGGTTTCTTACTTGGTGCTATTTGGCGAAAAGAATTGGTTGCCAAATACATTAGTGGGCTGTGCTAGGATATTACTGAAAAATTGGGGCATTCTAAGGCGCAATAGGGGGGGGAATCCAATATGAATGCTTTTGGATGATTAAATAACGATCTCCATTTCTCGCAAACACAAATTATTTTCATTCGCACTTCTATAACGAAATACTTTCAATCATTCTCGCATTCATAAAGCAATTATTTCTTTCTTACCTCTCATTCCGAAGAAAAAAAAATAGTAGTTGATTTGTCGAATCGGGTGCCTCTCGCGCCGAGTGTTTTCTCACCAAATCAATAAATACGTTAAATCTGGTAACCCTTCTGAATTTGCTTTCCAGTGAAGGAGCAGTCGTTTTTTGGCGAAATTTTGCGCACGCGCAGAAGATTTCTTTAATTTTAACAGTTTTAACGGTATCGCGTCTAGTTAGCGCATGCATAATTCGTTTTTTTAAAAATTTTAACAGTTTAATTCTCCAACGTTATTTGCGGTGCGCATGGGCAGTGTTCGTGAGTGTCACGAGTTTAAATAATTTGACGGACCAAGGCTTTCCGACTAAAATTTTAATAAAAACAAAAAGGTAACATAAGTTATAGTGGGTTTCGTTGTAAAGTAGTTATTACCCACGTCAGCAATATACTGAAAATCTTCAGCTTCTCCGAATATATCATCCGGCTGGCAGGTGCGCACGCAGGCATCTTCACGCATACGTCATACTCGCAGTCATCATTACGCAGGCGTCAACATCCCGTCCGCCTTGCTATGTCCACATGCAAGAACTTAACAATTTGTATCTTAACATAAAATAAGTAATAATTTTTAAACATGAATTAATACTAATAAATATTAAGTGAATATATAATTGAATATCGAATTTCAGCAGAGAATTAGCTTAAGTTCTCAAATAATAAAATACATAATACAAAGAAAATTGTAATATATAGTAAGTAATTTGATACATGAGACAATATCAAAAATTCTAACAATAAATTCCAAGCTAATAATATCATAGATAACCATACACATTTAATTTTCAATAGGTAGTATACTCAGCTTATTGATAGACCTTTTATAGTTTTAATGTCTACAACTCTAACTTTCTTATCCTTCCCCATGTATATTTTAACAACACGTCCCAATAACCATTTAAAAGGAGGAAGATTTTCTTCTCTTATTAAAACCATACCTCCCAATTTGAGATTTTCTTTATTAACAATCCATTTCTTTCGTTGTTGCAGTCTATTTAAATATGAAAGGTTCCACCTTTTCCAGATCGTTTGAACAGATTTAGTTATTCTCTGCCAAACATTTAAAAGATTTGATTCGCATTGCAACAGAGACGGTTCCACTATAGCTGTGATCGGTCTCCCGATTAAAAAAGTGAGCTAAAACCTTGGTTAAATCCTCCAAATCATCTACATCAGATGAAAGTAGAGTAAGAGGTCGAGAGTTCAAAATTGCTTCAATTTGCGTTATTAAAGTCAATAATTCTTTATAACTAAATTTTGAGTTTTCTGCAACATGTTTAAAATGATATTTTAAAGATTTTATATTAGCCTCCCATAGACCTCCCCAGTTTGGGCTTCTAGGGGGAATAAATGATGCGTTCTTCTGCGAAAAACGCAAATAAAGACTCTTCTCTATCTCTTACTAATTTAGACAAAGCTTTTATTTCTCGATTAGCGCCTAGCACGTTAGTACCATTATCCGAAAATATTTTATGACACTTACCTCTTCTTGAAATAAATCTTTTCAATGCAGCAATTAAATCATGCGAAGTTAAGTCACTGGTTATCTCTAAGTGAATGGCCTTTGTTACAAGGCAAATAAATATACAAACATAAACTTTAATTTCAGGACCTTTCCTCTGATATTTATTTTTGATAAAGAAGGGTCCACACAAATCAATTCCAGTTGAATTAAAGACCTTATCAGGAGTTATTCTTTCTTTTGGCAAATCGCCCATTTTTTGAGAACAAATTTTAGGATTAAATTTAAAGCAAATCACACAGTTATGCACAACTTTTCTGCAAATATTTCGCCCATGAATTGGCCAATATTTAAGTCTAACCTGATAAAGTAAATGTTGGGGCCCAAGATGAAAATATTTTTCATGGTAGTATTTAACAATAATTTCAGTTAGTTTACTTTTCGCAGGAAACAATATAGGATGTTTACTCGAATAAGGAAGTCGAGAGTGTTTCAATCTTCCACCTACTCGAATGATTCCCTTATCATCTAAAAATGGGGATAAATTTAAAATCTTACTTTTATTACAAAAGTCATCACCATTTTGCATAGCTCTAATTTCCGTATAGAATGAGCTAATCTGTACTTGTTTCATTAAATAAATTTCTGCTTCCTCCATCTCATCTGAAGTAAGAGGTTCCCTTTTCTTGTTAGTTGGATTTCTAATGTTAAATATAAACCTGTAAAGAAAACTTAACACTCGAACGATAGTTAGAAACCTATTACTATGAGAAAGTAAATGATCAAAAAATGTGTGATTAAAGTTTAAAGTCAATACAATATGTTCTTTAGAGTCCTTTGATTTTAGTTCAGGCAAATAATCTACTTCATTCAGTTCCGGGCACTCAGAGACAGTTTCTGAGAGTTCGTTAGTTCTTAGGAAGGCTGGACCAGTCCACCACTTGTTGTTGGAAATAAGCGAATCAACACTAAGTCCCCTAGACAAGAAATCTGAGGGATTGTCGTTTCCTGAGCAATGAAACCAAGAATCAGGATCAGTTAACTTGGAGATCTCCTGCACTCTGTTAGCCACGAATTGTTTCCATCTTTTAGAAGAGCCTTTAATCCAGAATAGGACTATTTTGGAGTCTGTCCAGTGGAACACTTTGCACTGCTTTTTCTTGCGGACGATTTCTTGCACCCTTGAACTCAATCGAGCTGCTACTAAAATTCCCAGGAGCTCAAGTCGAGGCAAAGTAATTGCTTTCAGGGGTGCCACCCTCTTTTTTGAAGTGATGAGATTTGCGAGTACTTCATTTTATTTTCTTACATTCACGTAAACTTGAGCTCCATAAGCGAGTTTAGAGGCATCACAGAATATGTGAATTTCAATGAGATCACTTATCTTATCATTCGTTGAATCAAGAACTAACCTTGGAATTTTAAGATGGTCTAATAGGGACAGTTCTTTACACCAAATCAACCACTTTTCCTTTAATTTTGGGGGTAAAATTTCATCCTAAGTTATTTTTTTTATCCGAAGTACCTGAATGAGACATTTTATTTTTATAGTAAAAGGGGAGAGCAATTCCAGGGTATCAAATATCTTCCCTATTGTTTGTAACAGAAATCTTTTAGTATTTTCGTTTTTCGAAACGAACTCCAGCAAATCTTTAGTATCCAACGTCAGATAGTCATCTAGAGTTTGCCTAGCACTTTTGTTTTGTTTGTTCCCAACCTGATGGATGCATCCATAGGATGTGTGTAGAAACCTTCAGCCGCCCACTGAGCCATGAAAACGGTATCATTGCTGATCCATTTTAACATCTCCATTCCTGCTTCTTTCATAATATTCTTAGCGTGGCGAGACATGAAAAGAGCTTCTTCTCGAGTATCCTGTCCCGTATTCCAATCATCCACATACATGAAAGAATCTAAATGTGTGGTAAGTAATACATTGGTTTGTGTACATTAATTTCAGTATCTTTGACTTTTTCTATGATTCCTTGATTCAAATAATCTTGAATAGTTTCTTTGTATTGAATGTAAAGCATTTTATTCCTTCGTAACCTTCGCCATAAACTCTGGAAACGTTGTTTTGCCACAGAAAAGTTAGTCGACAATTCGTTCCAATGTTTACGAAAAGGTAATTCAACCACATACCGATTATTATTATATTGTACAATTTCTTTAAAAATATTCATAGCTTGGTCATCTTTCCGATAGCAAGGGTCATCTTTCATGCCAAGGGATACGAGCTCAAAAAACAGCTTTAATGTATCCTCAACAGAATCATTATGTTTAAGAAAGTAACATGAAAAGTTATTAGTATTGGTTCCCTAGAGTCGTCCACCAGCAATCCATCCAAATTCAGTTTCCCTGAACAACAATTCTTTATTTACTTTATATACGTTATCTTTAATTATTCTAAAGAAAATATCCGCATTCAGTAAAGCGTGAATTTCCTTAGCTTCGTAAAAATAAAGATCTGATAATTCTAAAAATTCAGGAATTTTTATTTCCGAAACATCTAACGTAACACTTGGTGTCAACCCGGTAATTTCTTCAGTCACAAAAAATTCTACGTTTTCTCTAAAAGTACCACTTTTATTAGAAATTAAAATATTAGTTTTCCCCTTTAAATTTTGTTTCAATGAATTGAGTCCTGAAACTGAGGAATTTATTTTTTCTATTGTAATGCCAAGAAAATCACACATTTTTCTGGATATAAAATTAATGTTAGACGCTGAGTCAAAAATGACGGGACATCTCGGCCTTCACTATTTCGTAAGAAAACGCTACCAGTCGACATTAACACGTTCTTTCTATGTTGAGAAGCAGTGCTACTCAAAACTGTTTTCTGGGTGGAAGAATCCACCACATCCGATTCCCGGGTTTGTTAGTACTGGAAGTTCAGCGGAGGGAATAACCCCTTTTCTTCGGTCACCTATTGCCGCAGTACAGAGGAAGCGAGAATGTTTATTGCTACATGGGCACATATACGTCGAAGTACATAGCATCCTTTTGTGGTTTTTTCGCAAACACAGTTCACATAACTTATGCAGACGGACTAGATCTAATCGTTTTTCGGGGTTCAATTCTAGAAACTTTTTGCATCGAAATATCGGATGTGAAGTTTTATCCTTACAAACTATGCAACTCTTGTTTTCAACAGATTGATTCATTAAAAGATTGGTTTTTGTTTTAAAGGATAAGTTAGGTTTTCTTAATATCGTTTTTGTTTCGACAATACAATTTTTCTACGGATAAAAGAATGGTTTCGCGTTGTTCTAAAAATGCAATAAATTCATCAAATGTGGGAACATCTTTCGCTTTTAAACTCAGTTCGAAATTTTTTCGTGATTCATTATCCAATTTCTTTAGCATAATATTTAATAAAAATACATTAAATAAATTATTTTGTTCATAGTTTAATAATTTTAGAGCCCGTAAGTTTTTTTTAATGCAATCAATCATTTCACGAATTTCTTTCGGAATCTCACGTTCTATCTTCTTAAAATTTAATATTTGTTGCACATGAATATCGACAATCAATCTTTTGTTATCATATCGGGATTCGAGTGCTTCATACAATGAAGAAAATGTATCAATATTTTATGTATGGTTTTCTAAAAAAGAAGCTTTAAATAAAATTTCTATAGTTATTCTAAGTTTTTTTTTTTTTGGTCTCAAACTACCTGATCAGTATTAAATAAGGCTGAGTTTAGCATCTTTATGAATTATGTAAATGTCAAATTATATGAGGCCAACCACAAAATGTAAACATAGCTCTGTAATGACATTAGAAGTAGAGTAAGTTATTTCTTAAAAAGTTTAGTTAATATTGTGGTTTACACTTACTTCTAAATCCCATAAAAGCAAGAACTGGTTCAAAAGAATGCATGTAAATAAAAATAATTTTGAATAAAACTACAGTTAACAAAAGATCTTCAAACTTATAGTTCATACACAAAATGTTTCCATCAACCATTGATTGTTTGATTGGTTACTCTTTTTAATATTATTTGACTTGTGTTGTGATATTAAAGAAAAAAAAATTAATCTAACTTATTAAAGAGAAGTCTAACATTTCAGATGTAAAAAATTTACTGCTGCATTATCATTTATAATATTTTTTTGGTGACAATCACTTATAATTTCCAATTTTTAAAGTAATAAAAATAGAATCAAACTTTATCTTAAAATATTTTTCTCTTTTCAGGAGAGAACATTAGTTAATCTTCTGTAAAAATTTATTTTACATTAACCTTGAGCATTTATCTGTCTTTATAAAGGGTCATTAATTATCTCGTGTGTTTCTGATTAAAACAGTAATAGTACAGATTAAGACAGTCTTAATTCTATCAGTAATTTAATAAATTGTATATTTTTATAGAACCATGAATTTTTCATCAAACCTAATTATGTTAAATGTACAAACATTTGATCTTCAAAGTGAATTTCTGTTATACCAAAATCTTGATTCTAGTTATAGTTAAATTTGGATAAAAAATTATCTATACTTTCATGTGCTGTAATTGATAATATTTTACTTTTTTGTGTACATGTGTGTTGCTCTTTTATTCTGGTTTCTACCATTTCATATTTACACCTTGGAAGTTCAGAAACCTTCCTTACATTTTCAAGAATATAGGGAATATTTAAATGAAAGGAGTGAAAAATACTGCAAGGTAATGCATTTGACATATATACGAATATTAAAAAATAAGTAATACTACTCAAATATATATATATATATATATATATATATATATATATATATATATATATATATATGTATGTAAAGATCTGGTTTAGAACTTTGAAAGAGAAAATGTATACTGTTACGTTTTCGGGGGTTCGAAATGATTGAAGCCGAAGAGCGGGATCCAAAACAATTTTTATTCTTGGCCAAAACAGTCCTCCACAAATTGTAGAACAGTTCGAGAAAGTCACGTACAATCGATGAAAATACTGATAACACAGATGTAATACACTAACAAAAGCAATAGTAAACACTCAGCACAAAAATAATAACTCAATAAAAGCAATAGCACACGCACTATGC
>BMAU01010977.1:0-30235 GCA_019973935.1 Trichonephila clavipes
GCATGGGCACTAACTAATTATCGTTAATTTTTGAAAGTAATAAAAACTTTCTGCCCATGCGCTAAAAGGCGCCGTTGGAAAATTAAACAGTTAAAATTAACCAAACGTACTGCGCATGCGCGAAATTTCGCCAAAACTTCTTTACTGAAAAAGAAATTCAGGAGGGTTACCAGATTTGGCGCATTTATCGATTTAGCAAGAAAAACTTGGCGGGATAAGCGGCCGATTCGACCAACCAACACAAAATGATAAAACACTCTACTCTTATACAGAACATACACAAAAAATTTCAGCAAATTATTTTTAAAACTTTTTTAGCAATCGCTGTCCCCCTTTGAGCTTTTCGAGAGAAAAAATACACGTAGAGTAAAACGCATTTTAAAGTTGGATATCTTATGTTAAGTTTTACTAAAATAAAAAAATACTTGGTACTTTTATGAAGCTTATAAGATGGCCTGTAAAATAAAATCATAAAAAAAATTGTCGATTTTTTTTAAAAAAATCATGATTTTAGGGTAGTCAATTATCGTAAGCAGTTTTTATTTTGCAAAATCGTTTTTTTAACAAACTTTTTTTTTACTTTTCCAGCTTTCAAGTGTTGTAAAGATCTGACTTTTTTTTTAATCTGTGTACTAATCAAAAAAGGAACTGTGATCTTATTAATTGGTTTATGTTTTTCATATATCTACCGAAAATTCCCGTACTGAAAAAAGTTACTTCTTTTTTTAAAAATGATTTAAAAAGACGCAGAAAAAATGTAATTAACTATTTTTTTGAAAGCCAAATCATTTCGCAATCATTTTTAACTTTATTGATGTGAAGCTATTGACAAAAATATCACATAAAGAGACACTGTCTCATTAATAAAAGGATTACCTCTTTAATAGAGTCACTATATTTTTAATAGAGAGTCACTATCTCTTTATAGAGCCACTATCTCTTTGACAAAGGGTCACTATTTTTGCAATGAAGAGTCACTATCTACGCGACAAAGTCAATATTTCTATAATGTAAAGTCAATATCTCTAGTTTCATTGACATTGAAGTTTCTAAATTTCCATTCTTGAAGACTATGTTGTTATGTTACTAGCTGAATTCTTTTCTGTCATAACTGAAGCAGTTTGGATAAATAGCTGGAAATTCTTGCATTTTTATTATGTTCCAAAGTTATTTGTAGTGTCTGTAAGAGGATTGACAAGTTGTTTTGAGTATTCATCCATTTTAGAGAAAAAAGTATTTGCTATCAATAGAACATCACAGTACCTGACATCTGCAGGAAAAATTTAACAGTTGATCAGAGTGCTGTCAAAAGAATTTTTCTTCAGTTAGTCATTTTCAACAGCATGGTTGAAGTCTTCATTGTCATCTGTAGCAATCACAGACTTCAGCTTTAGAAGGCTGAACAATGCAATCAAGTGTTATCTACTGTGGTAGCATTGTTTTTCTCTATAAAGGAGTTCAATTTTGCAGTGTTCCAAAAGAAAAATATATCCAACGGAATAAAACATGTAAGACATGTCGCAGTGATGTATCACTTGCAGTATATTGATGATCCAAAGAGGCATGATAGAAAATGCATCAAATAACGATTCCGCTGTTGTCAATGACTTATATATAAAAAGTTCCTACTTTGAAGTTGCATTTTTGCAGTGTTCTTAGAAGAAGAATATATCCAACAAAATAAAAACATGCAAGACATGTCGCAGTAATATATCACTCGCAACATACTGATCAGTCCAAAGAAGTATAACAGAAAATGCGCCAAACAACTATTATGAATAATTCGCCATTATGAATTATTTATTTATCAAAAACTTATGTTTTCAAGAAAGATAACGCAGTGATTAAATAAAAACTTCATTTTGTTCGCGTAGGCAATAATCTGGAAATGTTTATAAGGTAACAAATATTATTAAAAGGAATGTGGCATTTGTTGCGAATTTATATTGAATTCAACATTATATATATAGATGTATTGTTTTCTTTTTTGTTGTTGTTGCTCATCTCCATGTCTAGCCAAGCTAGTCCACACACACAAGTCCATAACTTTATTCACTCTCAAAAATCCCAACACCATTGGAGGGTCTTCATAAAGATCTTGTTTTGAAAACCCCAGGCAGTCAAGAATGTTTTCTGGAGATGCCTGGCAGGCAGAACACCTAATACAAGTCGGGAAAACTCCATCCTTAAAAGTCAAAATTCGGAGATTGCCACTCCGAAAACGAGCTAGAAATAGTTTGTTCCTGCCTGCTGCATTGAAGAGAAAGAAAACCACCAGGGCGTTTAGCCTTATATGAGTGATGAGCAGGAAGAATAGTTAATTGCTTGTTGTTGATGTAGGTGGAGTGCAGTTCTGAATAGGTGAGAGGGGTCAAGTTCCTAGTGGGTTAAGCTGCACCATCTTTTGTTAGGGCGTCAGCAATCTCATTACCCGCGATGTTAATGTACAAAGGAACCCATTGTTGATGGATCTCGCGAAAAGATAAAAGACGTTTTTAGTTTCTCCAAAATAGCTACTCCTGTGTTATCACCCATCTTATGCCAGTTAGAAAGATGTTGGATGGCACACTACGACTGTCAGATAATATCCAGATGCTGCTGTTTTCTATTTTAAAATAACTAAATCGAAAGTTCTACAAGGGTGTAGTAACAATAAAAACACCTAACTAAATAAACCTAAAAATGTTTTTCTTTAAATAGAAATATATATATATATATATATATATATATATATATATATATATATATATTCCCTTTTACTCTTATTAATTATACAGTCCAACCTCTCTATTTAACGAAGTTGCAAAATCCCGAAAATGTTCGTTATATAGAGGTTCCTATAATTAGTGATTTTAATTTTCGATGTCAAGTCATATTTGTTCCTAACATAACAGTTATGCTTGCTTTGATAAGTTTTCCTCTAAAGCATTTTTCGTTTTTAAATGCTAATGTATTTTTGAGGCAAACATTAAGAAACAAAGCAGTCTCATCTGAATGTAGGATGTTTTGGCTTACAGTATTTTAAAACTTTGTAGTGTCTCTATTATCCAACTTTTAACATCCATGTTCATCCTTTACATCTTTACTTATCCCAGATAATATTTTTGCCTAATTCCGTGTCTAGAGATCTATTGCTACCTAGAAATGATGTGAAGTATCCCCATAAACTTCATATAATGAAAAGCTTCCTGTATTACTAAATGTCCACTGAGTCAAACATTTTTTGTCGCGCGCTGGCCCTACTCTATCCGCTTAAGAAACTGCCCGTCGACTTTATCTTTAGCGTGTTCTTAAGCATTTCGCTCAAGAGTTCAAATAAACAAATTTTGGAAAAGCTTATTTCAATTTTATATAGTTGAAAGTGTAAGCTGTTGGAGGAATACGAATTTTAAAGCAATATCCTTTTTTTTTTGGGGTTTCGATCACTTCCTGAAGAAAAAATGAGGAAATTGTCGATCGTCTGAGTCCGCAAAAATTTTGAAAAATGCGTTTTTGCGTGTTGTGTTTTGGAGTAGCAACCTACCACAACAAGCAACGCCGGAGTGCTAAATTCAAGATGGTAGAAGGAAAATTATTAAAAAATAACATTTTAAAGCTTTGAAACTGAAAATCGTTGTAAAAATTATGTACATAAAAATGAAATAATTTAACTTACCTTAAAAAAATTATGGTTATGATGAGGATGTTTTCGGCTGAACATCCTCCGGCATAATTTACTGCTCCGGCGCTAGCTCCTAATGCGAACGGGGGAAAACACTAGCCACATCCGCTAAGAAGCGTTTGAAGACTTCGTTCTCAAAAGAGTGGAAATTATTTTCTTCGCCACATAAACTCCTGCAGATAAGAATCAAACATTTTCTCGATACAATTCGTCGTACATCCAACGAAACGTTTGATTCCACTCCACGAACCCTGAATGCTATTAGTATGCACACCTGTTACTAGACACACAAACGTCGGACTGTGGTTTACCTTCAAATGCTGAAAACCTTCATCTTCCAAGCAATTAGAGGAAGCCCAACAGTCCGAAATGATTGTGGTACCAGACAACATCCATTCTTTAATCATAGCAAGCAAACTTTCTTTCATTCGACGTGGAACCACTTTAAAAAAACATTTATGCGAATTTCTTTCAGTACCTCCACAAACACCCATTTTCCTTTTTATCGGTTCTTCCTCTAGCATACTTCATCTTTCCAAATTTACTTTCATTTACCTCAACAGTCTCACGTCCACTCCTTCAATCTTGCAACTATCCCTAATTAAAACATGTATGCATACTTCCCTACAGAAATTATACCTATCGATAGCCGTATGTGAACCAACACCCAGGTCTGTGACTGGATATTGCTGAGGGCACCTTCCAAACCATTTGCGCATCACTAACAAAATGATACACATATCCATATTACTCAACTCAAATCAAGACCCTTTCCTTACACTCCTAGAAACATGACGATTCTCCTCTTTTACACTCAACTGATTTCTACAAAGCCATTCAAAACCCTCATTCACTTTTTCGCCCGTTCTTTCTCTGAATTCCATACGTTTCCCACATTTCGGACAAACGTATAAAGATGCAATCAAACCATCTTTCGTGCACCAATCTAAAACAGTTTTCTTTCCAAGCACAGGCAACAAGGCAAAAGAACCTTTCAGAATACTCGTCCTACTTTTTCCTGCATTTATTCAAATTATTCCTAATAGTATCTCTGGACATCGGGGCAATCTGTTTAAACTTATGTGGGAAAAAAAGAAAAATTTTACCTGTGAAAATTCCACAGCGAAGGAACGAAGCCACAGAAAACAGCTGACCTAACGGTATATCCGGGGTTAAGGCAAACCAAGATTTCTCCGAAATCTCTGCCTAATTAAATAGATGTTCTAACTTCCGAAAAAAGTAAAAATTGTTCAAGATGTTAATTAATTATTAAAAACACACTTCTGAGTCCCTAATTCAACAGAATTTAGCTTCAATCACAAGAAACACTCCCATAAATTAAAAAAAAAAACCTTTATTTATCAACGCCAGTATTTTTAACATCTGTACTAACTTTCTTTAATGGAAATGCCAGATTCACACCAAACATCCCTTAATTGACAAGCAAGTCATGAAACAAAATTATCAACCCAGTGATGTCTTTTTCTATCAGTGCTGTTTTTTATGTGAACCCAACATCCGGAGCAAATGAAGAATTTACGCCTCCTATAGTAAAAGCCGTTATAAAAAGTAGACTGCGCATGGGCACTAACTAATTATCGTTAATTTTTGAAAGTAATAAAAACTTTCTGCCCATGCGCTAAAAGGCGCCGTTGGAAAATTAAACAGTTAAAATTAACCAAACGTACTGCGCATGCGCGAAATTTCATAAAACTTCTTTACTGAAAAAGAAATTCAGGAGGTTACCAGATTTGGCGCATTTATCGATTTAGCAAGAAAACTTGGCGGGATAAGCGGCCGATTCGACCAACCAACACAAAATGATAAAACACTCTACTCTTATACAGAACATACACAAAAAATTTCAGCAAATTATTTTTAAAACTTTTTAGCAATCCTTTGTCCCCTTTTTGAGCTTTTCGAGAGAAAAATACACGTAGAGTAAAACGCATTTTAAAGTTGGATATCTTATGTTAATTTTTACTAAAATAAAAAAAAATACTTGGTACTTTTATGAAGCTTATAAGATGGCCTGTAAAATAAAATCATAAAAAATTGTCGATTTTTTTAAAAAAATCATGATTTTAGGGTAGTCAATTATCGTAAGCAGTTTTTATTTTTGCAAAATCGTTTTTAACAAACTTTTTTTTACTTTTCCAGCTTTCAAGTGTTGTAAAGATCTGACTTTTTTTTAATCTGTGTACTAATCAAAAAGGAACTGTGATTTTATTAATTGGTTTATGTTTTTCATATATCTACCGAAAATTCCCGTACTGAAAAAGTTACTTCTTTTTTTAAAAATGATTTAAAAAGACGCAGAAAAATGTAATTTAACTATTTTTTTTGAAAGCCAAATCATTTTCGCAATCATTTTTAACTTTATTGATGTGAAGCTATTGACAAAAATATCACATAAAGAGACACTGTCTCATTAATAAAAGGATTACCTCTTTAATAGAGTCACTATATTTTTAATAGAGAGTCACTATCTCTTTATAGAGCCACTATCTCTTTGACAAAGGGTCACTATTTTTGCAATGAAGAGTCACTATCTACGCGACAAAGTCAATATTTCTATAATGTAAAAGTCAATATCTCTAGTTTCATTGACACATTGAAGTTTCTAAATTTCCATTCTTGAAGACTATGTTGTTATGTTACTAGCTGAATTCTTTTCTGTCATAACTGAAGCAGTTTGGATAAATAGCTGGAAATTCTTGCATTTTTATTATGTTCCAAAGTTATTTGTAGTGTCTGTAAGAGGATTGACAAGTTGTTTTGAGTATTCATCCATTTTAGAGAAAAAGTATTTGCTATCAATAGAACATCACAGTACCTGACATCTGCAGGAAAATTTAACAGTTGATCAGAGTGCTGTCAAAAGAATTTTTCTTCAGTTAGTCATTTTCAACAGCATGGTTGAAGTCTTCATTGTCATCTGTAGCAATCACAGACTTCAGCTTTAGAAGGCTGAACAATGCAATCAAGTGTTTCTACTGTGGTAGCATTGTTTTTCTGTTAAGGAGTTCAATTTTTGCAGTGTTCCAAAAGAAAAATATACCCAACGGAATAAAACATGTAAGACATGTCGCAGTGATGTATCACTTGCAGTATATTGATGATCCAAAGAGGCATGATAGAAAATGCATCAAATAACGATTCCGCTGTTATCAATTACTTATATATAAAAAGTTCCTAATTTGAAGTTGCATTTTTGCAGTGTTCTTAAAGAAGAATATATCCAACAAAATAAAACATGCAAGACATGTCGCAGTAATATATCACTCGCAACATACTGATCATCCAAAGAAGTATAACAGAAAATGCGCCAAAGAACTATTATGAATAATTCGCCATTATGAATTATTTATTTATCAAAAACTTATGTTTTCAAGAAAGATAACGCAGTGATTAAATAAAAACTTCATTTTGTTCGCGTAGGCAATAATCTGGAAATGTTTATAAGGTAACAAATATTATTAAAAGGAATGTGGCATTTATTGCGAATTTATATTGAATTCAACATTAGATGTATTGTTTTCTTTTTTTGTTGTTGTTGCTCATCTCCATGTCTAGCCAAGCTAGTCCAAGTCCATAACTTTATTCACTCTCAAAAATCCCAACACCATTGGAGGGTCTTCATAAAGATCTTGTTTTGAAAACCCCAGGCAGTCAAGAATGTTTTCTGGAGATGCCTGGCAGGCAGAACACCTAATACAAGTCGGGAAAACTCCATCCTTAAAAGTCAAAATTCGAAGATTGCCACTCCGAAAACGAGCTAGAATAGTTTGTTCCTGCCTGCTGCATTGAAGAGAAAGAAACCCACCAGGGCGTTTAGCCTTATATGAGTGATGAGCAGGAAGAATAGTTAATTGCTTGTTGTTGATGTAGGTGGAGTGCAGTTCTGAATAGGTGAGAGGGGTCAAGTTCCTAGTAGGTTAAGCTGCACCAACTTTTATTAGGGCGTCAGCAATCTCATTACCCGCGATGTTAATGTACAAAGGAACCCATTGTTGATGGATCTCGCGAAAAGATAAAAGACGTTTTTGTTTCTCCAAAATAGCTGCTCCTGTGTTATCACCCATCTTATGCCAGTTAGAAAGATGTTGGATGGCACACACTACGACTGTCAGATAATATCCAGATGCTGCTGTTTTCTATTTTAAAATAACTAAATCGAAAGTTCTACAAGGGTGTAGTAACAATAAAAACACCTAACTAAATAAACCTAAAAATATTTTTTCTTTAAATAGAAATATATATATATATATATATATATATATATATATATATATATATATATATATTACCTTTTTACTCTTATTAATTATACAGTCCAACCTCTCTATTTAACGAAGTTGCAAAATCCCGAAAAAAGTTCGTTATATAGAGGTTCCTATAATTAGTGATTTTAATTTTCGATGTCAAGTCATATTTGTTCCTAACATAACAGTTATGCTTGCTTTGATAAGTTTTCCTCTAAAGCATTTTTCGTTTTTAAATGCTAATGTATTTTGAGGCAAACATTAAGAAACAAAGCAGTCTCATCTGAATGTAGGATGTTTTTTGGCTTACAGTATTTTTAAACTTTACGTAGTGTCTCTATTATCCAACTTTTAACATCATGTTCATCAACACATCTTTACTTATCCCAGATAATATTTTTGCCACAATTCCGTGTCTAGAGATCTATTGCTACCTAGAAATAGATAGTATCCCCATGACTTCATATAATGAAAAGCTTCCTGTATTACTAAATGTCCACTGATCGAAACATTTTTGTCTCGCATGGCCTATATCCACTTAGAAACTGCCCCGTCGACATCTTTGTAGCCGCATGTACTTAAACGTTTCGCTCAAGAGTTCAATGAAACAGAATTTTGTAGCTTATTTCAATTTTTTATAATAGTTGATAAGCTGTTTGGAGGAATACCAAATTTTAAAGCAATATCCTTTTTTTTTGAGGTTTCGATCCACTTCCTGAAGAAAAAATGAGGAAATTGTCGAATCGTCACTGGTCCGCAAAATTTTGAAAATCGCGTTTTTGCGTGTTGTGTTTTGGAGTAGCAGCCTTTCCACAACACGCAACACAGGAGCGCTAAATTCAAGACGACGGAAGGGAAACAATTAAAAAATAGCATTTGAAAGTTTTGAAACTGAAAAATCGCTGCAAAAAATTATGTATTTAAAAATGGAAATAATTTTCTTGCACCTTAAAAATGCTGTTTTTTGACGACATTTATGATGACAATGTCCCCGGCTGAACATCGCCATCTTCGTCCGGCACAATTTACTGTTCCTGTTCCGGCGTTCGGTCTTCCACCAAAGGGGGGGGGGACACTAGCCACGCATCCGCTAGGAAACGTTTGAAGACTTCGTTCTCGACGGAGTGGAAATTATTTTCTTCGCCACATAAATTCCTGCAAATAAGAATCAAACATTTCCTCGATACGATTCGTCGTACTTCCAACGAAACGTTTGATTTCACTCCACGAACCCTGAATGCTATTAGTATGCACACCTGTTACTAGACACACAAACGTCGGACTGTGGTTTACCTTCAAATGCTGAAAACCTTCATCTTCAAAGCAATTAGAGGAAGCCCAACAGTCCGAAATGATTGTGGTACCGGACAACATCCATTCTTTAATCACAGCAAGCAAACTTGCTTTCGTTCGACGTGGAACCACTTTAAAAAAACATTTATGCGAATTTCTTTCAGTACCTCCAAACACCCATTTTCCTTTTTATCGGTTCTTTCTCTAGAATACTTCATCTTTCCAAATTTACTTTCATTTACCTCAACAGTCTCACGTCCACTCCTTCAATCTTGCAACTATCCCTAATTAAAACATGTATGCATACTTCCCTACAGAAATTATACCTATCGATAGCCGTATGTGAACCAACACCCAGGTCTGTGACTGGATATTGCTGAGGGCACCTTCCAAACCATTTGCGCATCACTAACAAAATGATACACATATCCATATTACTCAACTCAAATCAAGACTCTTTCCTTACACTCCTAGAAACACGATTCTCCCTCTTTTACACTCAACTGATTTCTACAAAGCCATTCAAAACCATCATTCACTTTTTTTCGCCCGTTCTTTCTTCTGAATTCCATACGTTTCCCACATTTCGGACAAACGTATAAAGATGCAATCAAACCATCTTTCATGCACCAATCTAAAACAGTTTTCTTTCCAAGCACAGGCAACAAGGCAAAAGAACCTTTCAGAATACTCGTCCTACTTTTTTCCTGCATTTATTCAAATTATTCTAATAGTATCTCTGGACATCGGGGCAATCTGTTTAAACTTATGTGGGAAAAAAAAGAAAAATTTTACCTGTGAAAATTCCACAGCGAAGGAACGAAGCCAAAGAAAACAGCTGACCTAACGGTATATCCGGGGTTAGCAAAACCAGATTTCTCCGAAACCTCTGCCTAATTAAATAGATGTTCTAACTTCCGAAAAAAAAAGTAAAAAATTGTTCAAGATGTTAATTAATTATTAAAAACACACTTCTGAGTCCCTAACTCAACAGAATTTAGCTTCAATCACAAGAAAAACTCCCATAAATTAAAAAAAATAGACCTTTATTTATCAACGCCAGTATTTTTAACATCTGTACTAACTTTCTTTAATGGAAATGCCAGATTCACACCAAACATCCCTTAATTGACAATTAAGTCATGAAACAAAATTATCAACCCAGTGATGTCTTCTTCTATCAGTGCTGTTTTTTATGTGAACCCAACATGCGGAGCAAATGAAAAATTTACGCCTCCTATAGTAAAAGCCGTTATAAAAAGTAGACTGCGCATGGGCACTAACTAATTATCGTTAATTTTTGAAAGTAATAAAAACTTTCTGCCCATGCGCTAAAAGGCGCCGTTGGAAAATTAAACAGTTAAAATTAACTAAACGTACTGCGCATGCGCGAAATTTCGCCCAAACTTCTTTATTGAAAAAGAAATTCAGGAGGGTTACCAGATTTGGCGCATTTATCGATTTAGCAAGAAAAACTTGGCGGGATAAGCGGCCGATTCGACAAACCAACACAAAATGATAAAACACTCTACTCTTATACAGAACATACACAAAAAATTTCAGCAAATTATTTTTAAAACTTTTTTAGCAATCGCTGTCCCCCTTTGAGCTTTTCGAGAAAAAAAATACACGTAGAGTAAAACGCATTTTAAAGTTGGATATCTTATGTTAAGTTTTACTAAAATAAAAAAATACTTGGTACTTTTATGAAGCTTATAAGATGGCCTGTAAAATAAAATCATAAAAAAAATTGTCGATTTTTTTAAAAAATCATGATTTTAGGGTAGTCAATTATCGTAAGCAGTTTTTATTTTGCAAAATCGTTTTTTAACAAACTTTTTTTTTTTACTTTTCCAGCTTTCAAGTGTTGTAAAGATCTGAATTTTTTTAATCTGTGTACTAATCAAAAAAAGGAACTGTGATCTTATTAATTGGTTTATGTTTTCATATATCTACCGAAAATTCCGTACTGAAAAAAGTTACTTCTTTTTTAAAAATGATTTAAAAAAGACGCAGAAAAATGTAATTAACTATTTTTTGAAAGACAAATCATTTCGCAATCATTTTTAACTTTATTGATGTGAAGCTATTGACAAAAATATCACATAAAGAGACACTGTCTCATTAATAAAAGGATTACCTCTTTAATAGAGTCACTATATTTTTAATAGAGAGTCACTATCTCTTTATAGAGCCACTATCTCTTTGACAAAGGGTCCCTATTTTTGCAATGAAGAGTCACTATCTACGCGACAAAGTCAATATTTCAATAATGTAAAGTCAATATCTCTAGTTTCATTGACATTGAAGTTTCTAAATTTCCATTCTTGAAGACTATGTTGTTATGTTACTAGCTGAATTCTTTTCTGTCATAACTGAAGCAGTTTGGATAAATAGCTGGAAATTCTTGCATTTTTATTATGTTCCAAAGTTATTTGTAGTGTCTGTAAGAGGATTGACAAGTTGTTTTGAGTATTCATCCATTTTAGAGAAAAAGTATTTGCTATCAATAGAACATCACAGTACCTGACATCTGCAGGAAAATTTAACAGTTGATCAGAGTGCTGTCAAAAGAATTTTTCTTCAGTTAGTCATTTTCAACAGCATGGTTGAAGTCTTCATTGTCATCTGTAGCAACCACAGACTTCAGCTTTAGAAGGCTGAACAATGCAATCAAGTGTTTCTACTGTGGTAGCATTGTTTTTCTGTTAAGGAGTTCAATTTTTGCAGTGTTCCAAAAGAAAAATATATCCAACGGAATAAAACATGTAAGACATGTCGCAGTGATGTATCACTTGCAGTATATTGATGATCCAAAGAGGAATGATAGAAAATGCATCAAATAACGATTCCGCTGTTGTCAATGACTTATATATAAAAAGTTCCTAATTTGAAGTTGCATTTTTGCAGTGTTCTAGAAGAAGAATATATCCAACAAAATAAAACATGCAAGACATGTCGCAGTAATATATCACTCGCAACATACTGAACATCCAAAGAAGTATAACAGAAAATGCGCCAAACAACTATTATGAATAATTCGCCATTATGAATTATTTATTTATCAAAAACTTATGTTTTCAAGAAAGATAACGCAGTGATTAAATAAAAACTTCATTTTGTTCGCGTAGGCAATAATCTGGAAATGTTTATAAGGTAACAAATATTATTAAAAGGAATGTGGCATTTGTTGCGAATTTATATTGAATTCAACATTAGATGTATTGTTTTCTTTTTTTGTTGTTGTTGCTCATCTCCATGTCTAGCCAAGCTAGTCCAAGTCCATAACTTTATTCACTCTCAAAAATCCCAACACCATTGGAGGGTCTTCATAAAGATCTTGTTTTGAAAGCCCCAGGCAGTCAAGAATGTTTTCTGGAGATGCCTGGCAGGCAGAACACCTAATACAAGTCGGGAAAACTCCATCCTTAAAAGTCAAAATTCAGAGATTGTCACTCCGAAAACGAGCTAGAATAGTTTGTTTCTGCCTGCTGCATTGAAGGGAAAGAAAACCACCAGGGCGTTTAGCCTTATATGAGTGATGAGCAGGAAGAATAGTTAATTGCTTGTTGTTGATGTAGGTAGAGTGCAGTTCTGAATAGGTGAGAGGGGTCAATTTCCTAGTGGGTTAAGCTGCATCATCTTTTGCTAGGGCGTCAGTAATCTCATTACCCGTGATGTTAATGTACAAAGGAACCCATTGTTGATGAATCTCGCGAAAAGATAAAAGACGTTTTAGTTTCTCCAAAATAGCTACTCCTGTGTTATCACCCATCTTATGCCAGTTAGAAAGATGTTGGATGGCACTACGACTGTCAGATAATATCCAGATGCTGCTGTTTTCTATTTTAAAATAACTAAATCGAAAGTTTTACAAGGGTGTAGTAACAATAAAAACACCTAACTAAATAACCTAAAAATGTTTTTTCTTTAAATAGAAAATATATATATATATATATATATATATATTATATATATATATTTTACTCTTATTAATTTATACAGTCCAACCTCTATTTAACGAAGTTGCAAAATCCCGAAAAAAGTTCGTTATATAGAGGTTCCTATAATTAGTGGTTTTAATTTTCGATGTCAAGTCATATTTGTTCCTAACATAACAGTTATGCTTGCTTTGATAAGTTTTCCTCTAAAGCATTTTTCGTTTTTAAATGCTAATGTATTTTGAGGCAAACATTAAGAAACAAAGCAGTCTCATCTGAATGTAGGATGTTTTTTGGCTTACAGTATTTTTAAACTTTACGTAGTATCTCTATTATCCATTTTTTAACAACATGTTCATCAACATATCTTACTTATCCCAGATAATATTTTTGCCACAATTCCGTGTCTAGAGATCTATTGCTACCTAGAAATAGATAGTATCCCCATGACTTCATATAATGAAAAGCTTCCTGTATTACTAAATGTCCACTGATCGAAACATTTTTGTCTCGCATGGTCTATATCCACTTAGAAACTGCCCCGTCGACATCTTTGTAGCCGCATGTACTTAAACGTTTCGCTCAAGAGTTCAATGAAACAGAATTTTGTAGCTTATTTCAATTTTTTATAATAGTTGATAAGCTGTTTGGAGGAATACCAAATTTTAAAGCAATATCCTTTTTTTTTCTGAGGTTTCGATCCACTTCCTGAAGAAAAAATGAGGAAATTGTCGAATCGGTCACTGGTCCGCAAAATTTTGAAAATCGCGTTGTTGCGTGTTGTGTTTTGGAGTAGCAGCCTTTCCACAACACGCAACACAGGAGCGCTAAATTCAAGACGGCGGAAGGGAAACAATTAAAAAATAGCATTTGAAAGTTTTGAAACTGAAAATCGCTGCAAAAATTATGTATTTAAAAATGGAAATAATTTCACTTACCTTAAAAAATGCTGTTTTTTGACGACATTTATGATGACAATGTCCCCGGCTGAACATCGCCATCTTCGTCCGGCACAATTTACTGTTCCTGTTCCGGCGTTCGGTCTTCCACCAAAGGGGGGGGACACTAGCCACGCATCCGCTAGGAAACGTTTGAAGACTTCGTTCTCGACGGAGTGGAAATTATTTGATTCGCCACATAAATTCCTGCAGATAAGAATCAAACATTTCCTCGATACGATTCGTCGTACTTCCAACGAAACGTTTGATTTCACTCCACGAACCCTGAATGCTATTAGTATGCACACCTGTTACTAGACACACAAACGTCGGACTGTGGTTTACCTTCAAATGCTGAAAACCTTTATCTTCAAAGCAATTAGAGGAAGCCCAACAGTCCGAAATGATTGTGGTACCGGACAACATCCATTCTTTAATCACAGCAAGCAAACTTGCTTTCGTTCGACGTGGAACCACTTTAAAAAAACATTTATGCGAATTTCTTTCAGTACCTCCAAACACCCATTTTCCTTTTTATCGGTTCTTTCTCTAGAATACTTCATCTTTCCAAATTTACTTTCATTTACCTCAACAATCTCACGTCCACTCCTTCAATCTTGCAACTATCCCTAATTAAAACATGTATGCATACTTCCCTACAGAAATTATACCTATCGATAGCCGTATGTGAACCAACACCCAGGTCTGTGACTGGATATTGCTGAGGGCACCTTCCAAACCATTTGCGCATCACTAACAAAATGATACACATATCCATATTACTCAACTCAAATCAAGACCCTTTCCTTACACTCCTAGAAACATGACGATTCTCCTCTTTTACACTCAACTGATTTCTACAAAGCCATTCAAAACCATCATTCACTTTTTCGCCCGTTCTTTCTCTGAATTCCATACGTTTCCCACATTTCGGACAAACGTATAAAGATGCAATCAAACCATCTTTCATGCACCAATCTAAAACAGTTTTCTTTCCAAGCACAGGCAACAAGGCAAAAGAACCTTTCAGAATACTCGTCCTACTTTTTCCTGCATTTATTCAAATTATTCCTAATAGTATCTCTGGACATCGGGGCAATCTGTTTAAACTTATGTGGGAAAAAAAGAAAAATTTTACCTGTGAAAATTCCACAGCGAAGGAACGAAGCCAAAGAAAACAGCTGACCTAACGGTATATCCGGGGTTAAGGCAAACCAAGATTTCTCCGAAACCTCTGCCTAATTAAATAGATGTTCTAACTTCCGAAAAAAGTAAAAATTGTTCAAGATGTTAATTAATTATTAAAAACACACTTCTGAGTCCCTAACTCAACAGAATTTACCTTCAATCACAAGAAAAACTCCCATAAATTAAAAAAATAGACCTTTATTTATCAACGCCAGTATTTTTAACATCTGTATTAACTTTCTTTAATGGAAATGCCAGATTCACACCAAACATCCCTTAATTGACAATTAAGTTATGAAACAAAATTATCAACCCAGTGATGTCTTCTTCTATCAGTGCTGTTCTTAATGTGAACCCAACATCCGGAGCAAATGAAGAATTTACGCCTCCTATAGTAAAAGCCGTTATAAAAAGTAGACTGCGCATGGGCACTAACTAATTATCGTTAATTTTTGAAAGTAATAAAAACTTTCTGCCCATGCGCTAAAAGGCGCCGTTGGAAAATTAAACAGTTAAAATTAACCAAACGTACTGCGCATGCGCGAAATTTCGCCAAAACTTCTTTACTGAAAAAGAAATTCAGGAGGGTTACCAGATTTGGCGCATTTATCGATTTAGCAAGAAAAACTTGGCGGAATAAGCGGCCGATTCGACAAACCAACACAAAATGATAAAACACTCTACTCTTATACAGAACATACACAAAAAATTTCAGCAAATTATTTTTAAAACTTTTTTAGCAATCGCTGTCCCCTTTTGAGCTTTTCGAGAAAAAAAATACACGTAGAGTAAAACGCATTTTAAAGTTGGATATCTTTTGTTAAGTTTTACTAAAATAAAAAAAAAACTTGGTACTTTTATGAAGCTTATAAGATGGCCTGTAAAATAAAATCATTAAAAAAAATGTCGATATTTTTTAAAAAAATCATGATTTTAGGGTAGTCAATTATCGTAAGCAGTTTTTATTTTGCAAAATCGTTTTTTTACGAAACTTTTTTTTTTTACTTTTCCAGCTTTCAAGTGTTGTAAAGATCTGACTTTTTTTTTAATCTGTGTACTAATCAAAAAAAGGAACTGTGATCTTATTAATTGGTTTATGTTTTTCATATATCTACCGAAAATTCCCGTACTGAAAAAAGTTACTTCTTTTTTTAAAAATGATTTAAAAACACGCAGAAAAAATGTAATTAACTATTTTTTTGAAAGCCAAATCATTTCGCAATCATTTTTAACTTTATTGATGTGAAGCTATTGACAAAAATATCACATAAAGAGACACTGTCTCATTAATAAAAGGATTACCTCTTTAATAGAGTCACTATATTTTTAATAGAGAGTCACTATCTCTTTTTAGAGCCACTATCTCTTTGACAAAGGGTCCCTATTTTTGCAATGAAGAGTCACTATCTACGCGACAAAGTCAATATTTCAATAATGTAAAGTCAATATCTCTAGTTTCATTGACATTGAAGTTTCTAAATTTCCATTCTTGAAGACTATGTTGTTATGTTACTAGCTGAATTCTTTTCTGTCATATCTGAAGCAGTTTGGATGAATAGCTGGAAATTCTTGCATTTTTATTATGTTCCAAAGTTATTTGTAGGGTCTGTAAGAGGATTGACAAGTTGTTTTGAGTATTCATCCATTTTAGAGAAAAAGTATTTGCTATCAATAGAACATCACAGTACCTGACATCTGCAGGAAAATTTAACAGATGATTAGTGTGCTGTCAAAAGAATTTTTCTTCAGTTAGTCATTTTCAACAGCATGGTTGAAGTTTTCATTGTCATCTGTAGTAATCACAGACTTCAGCTTTAGAAGGCTGAACAATGCAATCAAGTGTTATTACTGTGGTAGCATTCTTTTTCTGTTAAGGAGTTCAATTTTTGCAGTGTTCCAAAAGAAAAATATATCCAACGGAATAAAACATGTAAGACATGTCGCAGTGATGTATCACTTGCAGTATATTGATGATCCAAAGAGGCATGATAGAAAATGCATCAAATAACGATTCCGCTGTTGTCAATGACTTATATATAAAAAGTTCCTACTTTGAAGTTGCATTTTTGCAGTGTTCTTAAAGAAGAATATATCCAACAAAATAAAACATGCAAGACATGTCGCAGTAATATATCACTCGCAACATACTGATCATCCAAAGAAGTATAACAGAAAATGCGCCAAACAACTATTATGAATAATTCGCCATTATGAATTATTTATTTATCAAAAACTTATGTTTTCAAGAAAGATAACGCAGTGATTAAATAAAAACTTCATTTTGTTCGCGTAGGCAATAATCTGGAAATGTTTATAAGGTAACAAATATTATTAAAAGGAATGTGGCATTTGTTGCGAATTTATATTGAATTCAACATTAGATGTATTGTTTTCTTTTTTTGTTGTTGTTGCTCATCTCCATGTCTAGCCAAGCTAGTCCAAGTCCATAACTTTATTCACTCTCAAAAATCCCAACACCATTGGAGGGTCTTCATAAAGATCTTGTTTTGAAAACCCCAGGCAGTCAAGAATGTTTTCTGGAGATGCCTGGCAGGCAGAACACCTAATACAAGTCGGGAAAACTCCATCCTTAAAAGTCAAAATTCGGAGATTGCCACTCCGAAAACGAGCTAGAATAGTTTGTTCCATTCCGCTGCATTGAAGGGAAAGAAAACCACCAGGGCGTTTAGCCTTATATGAGTGATGAGCAGGAAGAATAGTTAATTGCTTGTTGTTGATGTAGGTGGAGTGCAGTTCTGAATAGGTGAGAGGAGTCAAGTTCCTAGTGGGTTAAGCTGCACCATCTTTTGCTAGGGCGTCAGCAATCTCATTACCCACGATGTTAATGTACAAAGGAACCCATTGTTGATGGATCTCGCGAAAAGATAAAAGACGTTTTAGTTTCTCCAAAATAGCTACTCCTGTGTTATCACCCATCTTATGCCAGTTAGAAAGATGTTGGATGGCACTACGACTGTCAGATAATATCCAGATGCTGCTGTTTTCTATTTTAAAATAACTAAATCGAAAGTTCTACAAGGGTGTAGTAACAATAAAAACACCTAACTAAGTAAACCTAAAAATGTTTTTTCTTTAAATAGAAATATATATATATATATATATATATATATATATATATATATATATATTCCCTTTTTACTCTTATTAATTATACAGTCCAACCTCTCTATTTAACGAAGTTGCAAAATCCCGAAAAATGTTCGTTATATAGATGTTCCTATAATTAGTAATTTTAATTTTCGATGTCAAGTCATATTTGTTCCTAACATAACAGTTATTCTTGCTTTAAACAGTTTTCCTCTAAAGCATTTTTCGTTTTTAAATGCTAATATTTTTTGAGGCAAACATTAAGAAACAAAGCAGTCTCATCTGAATGTAGGATGTTTTTTGGCTTACAGTATTTTAAAACTTTACTTAGTGTCTCTATTATCCAACTTTTAACATCATGTTCATCAACACATCTTTTCTTATCCCAGATAATATTTTTGCCACAATTCCGTGTCTAGAGATCTATTGCTACCTAGAAATAGATAGTATCCCCATGACTTCATATAATGAAAAGCTTCCTGTATTACTAAATGTCCACTGATCGAAACATTTTTGTCTCGCATGGTCTATATCCACTTAGAAACTGCCCCGTCGACATCTTTGTAGCCGCATGTACTTAAACGTTTCGCTCAAGAGTTCAATGAAACAGAATTTTGTAGCTTATTTCAATTTTTAATAATAGTTGATAAGCTGTTTGGAGGAATACCAAATTTTAAAGCAATATCCTTTTTTTTTTGAGGTTTCGATCCACTTCCTGAAGAAAAAATGAGGAAATTGTCGAATCGGTCACTGGTCCGCAAAATTTTGAAAATCGCGTTTTTGCGTGTTGTGTTTTGGAGTAGCAGCCTTTCCACAACACGCAACACAGGAGCGCTAAATTCAAGACGGTGGAAGGGAAACAATTAAAAAATAGCATTTGAAAGTTTTGAAACTGAAAATCGCTGTAAAAATTATGTATTTAAAAATGGAAATCATTTCACTTACTTTAAAAAATGCTGTTTTTTGACGACATTTATGATGACAATGTCCCCGGCTGAACATCGCTATCTTCGTCCGGCACAATTTACTGTTCCTGTTCCGGCGTTCGGTCTTCCACCAAAGGGGGACACTAGCCACGCATCCGCTAGGAAACGTTTGAAGACTTCGTTCTCGACGGAGTGGAAATTATTTTCTTCGTCACATAAATTCCTGCAGATAAGAATCAAACATTTCCTCGATACGATTCGTCGTACTTCCAACGAAACGTTTGATTTCACTCCACGAACCCTGAATGCTATTAGTATGCACACCTGTTACTAGACACACAAACGTCGGACTGTGGTTTACCTTCAAATGCTGAAAACCTTCATCTTCAAAGCAATTAGAGCAGTGTTTCTCAAACTGTGGGGCGCGCCCCCCTGGGGGGGCGCGATAAACGTACAAGGGGGGCGCGAGCATATCGAAAAAAAAAATTTAAAAAAATTTATTTACTGGAATGAAGTAAAACAAAATACTTTCTGACATAATAAAAAAAATACACAGTTACACTGATATAATTTATATATCTGCGATATTACGTCATAAAAAATTAAAGCTACTTCTTTTCAAACCAAAATGAGAAAAACAAAACCCAGACCCATAATCGAAAAAAAATTTTAGGAAGGTAAAAAATTCATCACTGTTATATATTTGTCATCAGATGTAGGCAGCAGAATGTAGCTGCTGCGGTTTGACCTTCGAACTTACTTGTACGTTTAGTTACGTCCCTGCTCTTATGTATTTGTTTTTTCATTTAGGGAAGTTGCAAATAAACTATTTCTGCTGCGATTTTTTCATTGTAAATTATTTTTATGATTTTTGGAAAAGCACAGAGAACTCTTTGAAGGATTACCTGGCCAAGATTTATTTCTATGGGTTATTCCCAAACATATAAAAAAGCGTAATGAAAAAAAACGTTTTACATAATGTAATAAATACACTTTTATTCCGGAGCTGTCACGCCGAGCGCAGAGTGCACGAAATCGGTAATTCTGGCAAAACTGTTTAATTGTTACCAATGGCTCTGACACACACACACTATCCTCCTGTTTGACAGTCTTAACGCGTGTGAACTAAAATATATTTGTCACATATCTCCCTCTTTTTTGGGAGTGACAAACGTTTTTTTACAATCTTAAGGTACTTGTTTTGACTGAGTTCCCAGTGTGATAACTTTTTTTCCGAAATATTTTCTGTGTTCTTGAAAGTAGGTGAGTATATTTTCTCTTAATTAAATTATTCACTGGAATTACGATTTTTATTGTGTACTATAAAAATAATTATAAAAAAAAAGAGATTGGGGTGGCTCAATAACCCCACTCGACCACTAGTATCGAGTGCGTGCCTGCTCCATGTTTAAAACATGTTGAAGTCTTTTCACTTTAAATATTAAAAATAATACAATTATTTCTCATCGGAATTTTATATTATTGTTCATTATTCAACATCAATTCTAAATGCTAATTCTGTGAGGCTTAAAATTACAGTTCACTTAAAACTAATTATAATTTGAGCAATGATTTTAAAAAATCGTTTTACATTTTTGTAAACATTGTTGCGCACTTGGCTTTACTCTCCTTAAAATTCAGCGATTATATCAATAATGTTTTATTTTCTTATAAATGAAATCGTGCAAATAGCGGATATTTCAGCCGGTATACTTTTAATGTATCAGTGCTGCACAGAGTATTTTTATAACTAATTAATTAATGCTAAATTAAGAACAAGTTTAATAAGTATTAGCGACTTCCATGGGCTTGTCTTACAGAGCAAATTTTTCAAAGGAATGCTTATATATGATTAGACATTGACCCACTGAGTTCTTTCTAAAAAAAGCTGATATCTATATTTTGCCTTCTAAGCAGCAGCCGCATTTTGCAATATGCTCCAATTTAAAAATTAGAGCAAGGGAAAATAACATAATAATTATCCTATTACTTAATATTTTTTTGCTTAAAAGCAACGTATACAAAATTTAATACTTATGTCATGAATTTGTACGGTATATAATTAATATTATTGCTTTAGCGTAAAAAAAAGTGCATTATTATTGCATTCAGTACATTATTAATGTATAAGGGGGGGCGCGATAAAAATTGTGATTGATAAGGGGGGCGCCAGTTTTGAAAGTTTGAGAAGCACTGAATTAGAGGAAGCCCAACAGTCCGAAATGATTGTGGTACCGGACAACATCCATTCTTTAATCACAGCAAGCAAACTTGCTTTCGTTCGACGTGGAACCACTTTAAAAAAACATTTATGCGAATTTCTTTCAGTACCTCCAAACACCCATTTTCCTTTTTATCGGTTCTTTCTCTAGAATACTTCATCTTTCCAAATTTACTTTCATTTACCTCAACAGTCTCACGTCCACTCCTTCAATCTTGCAACTATCCCTAATTAAAACATGTATGCATACTTCCCTACAGAAATTATACCAATCGATAGCCGTATGTGAACCAACACCCAGGTCTGTGACTGGATATTGCTGAGAGCACCTTCCAAACCATTTGCGCATCACTAACAAAATGATACACATATCCATATTACTCAATTCAAACCAAGACTCTTTCCTTACTCACCTGACACATGATGATTATGCTCTATCACACTCAACTGATTTCTGCAGTACCATTCAAAACCATCATTCACTTTTTTGCCCGTTCTTTCTCTGAATTCCATACGTTTCCCACATTTCGGACAAACGTACGATGATCCAATCAAAACTTTCAGGCACCATTCTAAAACTGTTTTCTTTCCACGCACAGGCAACAAAGCAACAAACCTTTCAGAATATTCATTGTACTTTTTCATGCATTCCTTCATATTCTCTATATTAGCATCGCTGGACATCGTGGCAATCTGTGAAAATTTATGCGGAGAAAAATAGTAAATTTACCTGGGAAAATGATTCCACAATGAAAAAACGAGGCCAAAGAAAACTTTTACGTATTTACGTTACGTTTTAATTTAATTTTACGGCACCAAGAAACAAACTAAGTCGTCATTTATTCAAATAAAAACTTTTATTAATAGAACAGCAAATTAAAAACATTATGTTTCATTTAATCTTGTTGAGTAGTTCATATACTACTTCGCCAAACTATAATGGTTTATTTATTTTTTAATGTAAACGTAACAAAAAGATGGTGTAACGGAATTTCTGGAGCAAGTGAAAAATTGCCGGTTGCTAAGAAAAAAGGCCGTTAAAAAAGTTCTGCGCATGGGCATTAACTCATAATCGGTAATTTTTAAAGTAATAAAAATGTACTGTCCATGCACGAAAAGGCGCCGTTGGAAATTCTCGTTTTCTGGTAAAAGTGTTCAATTGAAAATACGTACTGCGCGTGCGCGAAATTGCGCAGCTATCTTGAAAAACTGTTAAAATCAAAGAAACGTACCTCGCATGCGCAAAATTGCGCCTATCCGACTTCGACTTCACTGATAAAGAAATTCAGGAGGGTTAGCAGATTTGCGCATTTATCGATTTGACGAGAAGATATTTGGCGGGATAAGTGGCCAATTCGACTATCCAACTGAAATTTTTTTTCTTTGATGCTCAAGCACTTACGTTTTGACATTTTCGAGCTACAAGAAACGAAGTTACCAGTACGATTGATCAACACTACAAATGAGCGGAGACCAGTTCATGGATACGGAGACACAAGACAGCTTCACTGAGGGTGAAAGGGAATATCGAAGATGTTTCTATTGAACTGGACAATATAGGTTAAGGGTTGCACATCTTGCATGGAACACCGAGAATTATATTGCTTTCGGCGAGTTAGGCACCTAATAAAACTAGTTCAAGATTTATGATCATCATAAAATGCGTTAAAAGAGAGAACAACTTGAAATATCCAGAAATACTTCAAAGATAGGGAGAAAAAAAATTGAATCATAAAAGAAAAAGTTTGTTATACAGAAAATACACTTTGCTATTGGAAGTTTATTTTACGGTGAAAATCGTGAAATATTTTTGGTTCCAGAAAACAGACACAGAAAAATTCGCAATATAGAGGTTTGTAATATGAAGGTTCGACCGCATTCTACTGTAGCTATAATTTAAAGTTTTAGAAATCTAATTAAAATTCACAATTCTTTTATTGAAATCATGTTTATATATCAGTGTTTTGTTTAATATCATAACTTTATGTAATACAGATTGGAGTTCTAAAGTTAAAAACTATCAAAAACAAATAATTCAAGCCAATGTAGCGTAAAAACACTCAAAATGAAATTACAACATTCATGTAAATTGAAGTAAAATAACTATCCAAAAAAAATTTTAAAAAAGGCTTACCTTTTATCAAACTATCACGAACAGAATGAAGGTATTAGAGTAAACCAAGATTTCCCCGAAATCTGTCAAATTTAAAAAGAGTTCACTTTATAAAAAGTATTTAAAAAATTATTTCTTCAACTTTTAGTGTTTAAATATTCAATACTATACTCCTGAGTAACAAACTTTTAAATTAAAAAAGAAAATAACTCTTTCATTAAATTAGAAAAAAGAACGCTTATTTACAAAAACATCATCCATGAATTTTAACATTAGAACTAATTTTTTATGGAAAATGCCAGACAAGTCTTAAAACAAAATTATTATTTCAGCGATGCTTGTTTTTATCAGTGTTATCTTTTATGTGAACCTAATATCCTCCCACCTGTTGATTATGCAATATTCAACATTCATAGCAAAAATACCAATTTCAACACACAAATATACAATATCACAATACAAATAAAAAAATATATAAACAATAGAGAGCATAAAAATACATAATTCCCCAATTATAATTTCTAAAAATTTAGTTTCTGTGGAACTTTCATCTTTCTACCTGATCTTGAAAAGTTCCTTTTATATTCTTATAATGGCTTCCTGTCGTCCGAATTTTTGTTGCGATCTACTTTCACGGGTGGTAGAAAGTCATTATTAGCTGATATTTCTAATGTATATGCACACGGGAAACTCGGCGGATTAATTTAAAATGTGAAGTTAGTATTTTTGTGAGTCGAACAATCCCATCCTTTCCAGGAATAACATCTATTACTCGACCCAGTAGCCAGTTGCTTCTTTTGCAATTGTCTACCCCAACGAACACGTTATCTCCAACTGCAACTTTACGAGTGTCTTTGCATTTGTGTTTTTGTACAAGAAGTCCCAGATACTCGTTTCTAAATCGGTGGCGTAAGTCCTTTTGTAAATTTTGTCGATATTTTAACCTTCGATTTAGACTTTAGTAGTCTATAGCATCAATATTCGGTGTACTCCATTCTTTGATATCTTGTAGAAGGAGATAAGGGTACTATAGATTATCGATTTCAGACACGTAAGTAAGAGGTCGGGAAGTAATCAATGCTTCATATAGTCACACAGGGTTGTGGTCATTTCTTCATAAAGTAGCTGTGCCCGACCCAAAATCCTCTTTAAAAGGCCCTTCATTATTTTAATGAGTCTCTCCTGAAACCTACCTCACCAAGAAGCTGTATTGTGGGTTTAAATTTCCAATCGATGGCATTGACAGTGCATTCTTTAATAATCTTATTCCATTACAAGCCATGAAGTAGATTAGTAGCGCCGACGAAATTTGTACCATTGTCACAATAAATGGTTGAGCATCTTCCCTGTCTTGCGATAAATCTACGGAAAGCCATTAAAAAGGATTCAGTAGATAAGCTAATGATAAGTTGTAGAATCTTTGAAAACACTTATTTGCAAAAATGCCTTTCTAATATCTGTAATGATACCAAATTCCTTCGCTATGAATCGAGCAAAACTATCTGGAATCGGTTCAATAAGATTTGGCCCACACTGTAAACATTGGTTTAAAGAAGGGCGGTTTTGGAACTTGACTGATGCGTCAAATACTGGTCTAATGGGAGTTGTACTGCTACTCTCCTTAATTATAGGTCTATGAGGTAAATAATTACCAAACAAAGAAACTTCATTTAAAGGAACTTCGATGATTTCTTCATCAAGCCATTCCTGAAATGATTTTTCATATTTGTCATACAAGTTGCGAGATGAAAATTTTTCAGCTGTCACTTCAAGCTTTTTCTTGGCGATATTCATATGATTGTCTTGATTTAATTTCACTGCTTCATTAAAATTCTCTTTAACCTTCAGGTCTATTTCATGCATAGATATTTTTTCCATTGGATCTTTGATTCCAATAACATCTAGTCGCCAAAGATCAGAAATGTCAGTTCAGTTCAGTTCAGTACAGTGATACCACTGTAAAGGGTCAAGTACACGGGGCGAGTTTACAAGCTACAAGCCGGCTTTTTTACAAGCAGCTCGTAAACTAGCCCCCCTAAACCGCACTCGCTTAAAAGCAGCTTTTAAAAAAGCTCTTGAAAAAGTTGACTCTGCCGGCGACTTTCCACGCCACTCGCCGGCTTTTGAGCGATTTAGATTGTGAACTAGCCAAGTGTACTGACAGTAGCTTGTGGATTGTCCAGAAGCAACGAGTAGAACGGTCTTGAAAATGTCAGAGGAATTAGTTCTATCGGGAGTTTTAGTTCTATCAAAAGTGATTAAAAAAGAGTTAATTAGACGACAAAACGCGAAACGGAAGAAGAGGAAAGTGTGGGTGAAACCGTGGGTAGGAAGACGTACTGAATATGGGGCATCACATACATTACTGAAAGAGCTGAAGAACGAAGACCATACAGCCTATAGAAATATGTTAAGAATTACAGGTGAACAGTTTGATGAGCTACTGGAAATGGTTCGCGGAAAGTTGTCAAAGCAGGACACGACAATGAGAATGGCGATTCCTATAACCACAAAATTAGAAATAACTTTACGATATTTAGCAACTGGTGATTCGTTTAAATCTTTGGAGTACCTGTTTCAAATTCCAGAAACAACAATATCCAGGTTCTTACCACATGTACTTACGGAGATTTGTTGCGTGCTTCGTCCATTTATTAATGTAAGTGTAAATATTTTATCTTATTTTTATTTTCAAAAGTTGCATGAATGAACATTTTGCCCTTGTATTAAGTAACGTTGGTTTGAAATATAGAAAAGGATGGTAAATATACACTTCTCAATCTCAAAACTTGTATTTAAAAATTTATTTTGAACAAAATGAAATGCTTTTGATACATAATATATTAATTAAATGTTTGCAAACGTATTTATCATTGCTCTTTTTAATATGTCCTCTTCCTCGTTTGAAGAACAAACGGACGCTATTGATTGAGGAGATTGCAATGAAGGAAAATTGTCATATTGATGTTGAACTGATTCATTGTCCAATGTGTTTAACTTACAACGAGTGATACAATTTTTGTATCTCCTGTTGTAGCAGGATGGCTGCCCGATTAGGTAGCTGACGCATTTCTGATGCGACATACCTGCCAAACAGGTCATATGGCTTGTCCTCAGTAGATTTGTTTGCTATCTCATCTAATTTTTGGATAGCTTGAGCTATTTCTTTGTCTGGTATACTATCTGATTTTTTTAACCTTTTTTTCGGCTGCTCAGGTGGCTTCATAATTTCAGATGATTGAGGAGTGATTTCTCCCCCGATGTCAGGCTCATCTTGGTCAATAGAGTTCCCTTCCTCATCTTTTCTGCAATATCAGTTTGGCTTGCATCCTAAAAAAGGACAAAAACTACTAATAATTTTATTTAATTTTTATTCATTATTTATAGTCCAGTCAATGACAGTAAAAATACTGTATTACGGTCCCCTCCTTATTTCGTAGTAATTTCGCTGCCCAGATGGGCTCAGTTCGTCGTAACTTCTATAATTCGTAGTAATGTAGGCAAGAACATGCTATAATTCGTACTTGAGCCTCATTTCTACTGTACCTCCTAATGTTTTAGAGTAGCATTGATTTTCATGAAAATTTGTAATTAGCCTCTGAATCAAAATTCCCCAATGTAAAAGCAAACCTTAATACACTCTGTCGCAAAAAAATATATGCACCCAGAAGAAATTGAGCTACATTCACGAAATTTGGTATGCATGTAGTGTATATGAAAATAAACAAATGATTAAAAATTCAGAACAAAATATCATTTTATTAAGCGGTTACAGCTTGCAAAAGGTTAAAAATCAGTAAGTAGTAAAGCCACCTCTGGCAGCTATACAAGCCGAAATTCGGCGTGGCATCGATTCAATTAGATCACTTATGACCCCCTGTGGAAGATCCTGCCATAGTCTTTGCATCTGCGCAGTTAATTCTCCTGTATCTCGGGACGGCTGCAGTTGCCTTCCCAGCGCGTCCCAGACATGCTCTATTGGCGAAAGATCTGGTGACCTGGCAGGCCATGGTAGGACGTCATATCCTTGAAGACATTGTTGGGAGAGTCGCGCAGTATGTGAACGAGCATTATCCTGTTGATGAATGGCACCTGGGCGACTTGATAGCATGGGTAGCACAATCGGCGTTAAAATATTGTCCACGTATCTGCGAGCTGTCAAAGTGCCTTGAAGGACCACTAAAGATGATCGTGTGTCCCAAGAAATTGCTCCCCACACTGTCACACTTTGTGAAATTGCTGTATGCCGCTCGACAATAAATGCCGGATCGGACCGCTGGCCAGTGCGCCTCCAGACACGTGTGCGGTGGTCATCAGCACTGAGACTGAATCGGGATTCATCACTGAAGATGACACGTCTCCAGTCTGTCACACTCCAAGTTGCCCGAGGTCGGCAAAAATCCAGTCGACACTGCCTATGATGTGGGGTCAGTGGTAAGCGTCTTAGCGGACGTCGGCTCCTCAAGCCAACTTCGGTCAGTCGTCTCCCCTTATGGTTTCTCTTGATGGCACTGGATGTCTGGAAGGAGGTAAGTGGCGTTGAATCGATGCTAGCGACGTTGTTGGTGCCGAAGTGGCCACTCTTCTGATTGCACGATCCTCGCGATCATTTGTGTTCCTGGGACGTCCTGACCCTCCGCGACGGTACACTCTACCTTCTGTGATCCACTGTTGCCAACACCGAGCAACTACCATATCGCTCCGACCGAGGTGGCGGCCGATACGTCTATTCGACCAACCTGCTTCTCTGAGGCCTATTATACGGCCCCTATCAAAGTCCGTCAGCTGCTCGTACTGCCGCCGGTTACGTCTTAGAGGCATCCTAAGTCTCAATATCGTCTATCAAAGTCATCAGATTCGTTTGGATAGCCGTACGGCGCTCGTACTCATGCTTTTAAACTCTCCCAGTTGAGCAACTAATATGCGCATAGCACACTTAGCCTTGTCTCATTGGCTTCGAAATTTTAATCATTTGCATATCTCTTACCAGACTACATTCTTGCCGAGTTTCGTGATTGTAGCTTGATTTCTTCTGGGTGCATATATTTTTTTGCGACAGAGTGTATAATACAAATATATAATTAGCTATTACAAAGAAGGAAATTAAAAACCGTCACTGACTGGACTAATACCGTATCAAAAAAGTTGTTATAAACTATATTTCATTTTCAGGTACCCACAACTGTTGAAGAGTGGAAAAAAATTGAAAAGGTTTTCCTCCAACGTTGGAATTTCCCTAGATGCTGTGGAGCGATTGATGGTAAACATGTTCTTATTAAAAGACCTCCTGGTTCAGGTTCAGTATACTACAACTATAAGAAAACCTACAGCATCATACTATTTGCTATGGTGGATGCTGATTATTGCTTCACTTACGTTGATGTAGGAGGAAATGGAAGAGCCAATGACAGTGCAGTGTTCAGAAATAGTTCTCTGAACATTGCAATGGAAAATAAAGCAATTGGGTTTCCTGAGCACCATGTTATTATCGGAGATGATGCTTTCCCTCTAAGACCCGATCTTATGAAGCCTTTCAGTAAACATGGATTAAGTGATGAAGAGAAAATTTTCAATTATCGCACATCCCGTGCCAGGAGAGTTTCAGAGAATGCTTTTGGCATACTGGCCTGGCGTTTTCGAGTGTTCTCAAAAGCAATTGAGCTGAAACCCGACACCATCGATAGAGTTATTTTGGCTGCTTGCAGTTTGCATAACTGGTTGCGAAAGACTTCCCCCAGGCCACTATATGCCACAAAAATGCACTGGACAGAGAAGATTTTAACACAGGAGAAGTAACACCTGGTCAGTGGAGGTTACATGCCAACACCTTACGACCAGTGACCTCACTGGGCAGCAACAATCCAAACAGAACAGCAATACAGATCAGACAACAGTTCATGAAATATTTCACTGAAGAAAATCCTCTACCCTGGCAATGGGAGAAACTTGGACTAAAAAAGGCCTTAAAGAATGTATTTAAAATATTTTTGTAATCAAATTTAAAAATAAAATGTAAATACATTTACTTACCAAAATTTGATTGATCGCTTCTTGTTGCCAAAAACCTCACCAGGGAAACATGCTTCGTTGAACCAGGTTAGTTTTGGCACATAAACGTCATCTACCCCACATCCACTCTTTTTACTTTTCTCAATTTTATTTAACTCCGTTCTGTAGACATCTTTAATGGACTTAATTTTTGCCTTAAGTTGCTTATTATCCATTTGCCCCAACAACTGATTTTCTTCCAGTTCAGACATTAGTTGTTTAAACACCGTATCCCTCAACGATTTGTTGCAGTAATTTTTATCTTTAATGTTCCACAATGCCGGAAACTGTTGATACAGTTGTAAAAAAAAAAACAACGAAATGTTATTCGCATTCCACTTCATTTTGTCAACAGGAAACCACTACGAATCAACTAAAACAGTATATTTCCACGTGCCAGCTACTTGGCTACTGAGCGAGTGGAATGTTTATGTGTACTTGACAACTAGCGCACTCGCCAACTCGCCGGCTTGTAGCTTGTAAACACGCCCCGTGTACTTCAGCCTTAACAGTGGAGACTTGGCCAACGCCTT
>BMAU01010978.1:0-27001 GCA_019973935.1 Trichonephila clavipes
AAAAACTTTATTAATCAGCAAAGTAATAAAGCTATAATTAAAAAAGTTTTGTATAATATTTTGAAGTAGTTTGCCTGCAGTAGTAATAATATATGTTTTAAACCATTTGTCACAGTTCTAAATTTAACAGGACTTTTATGGAATTTTGGAGTTAAAAATATAAATGGATTCTTATATATATATAATTTTAGGAATACAAAAACCTATTTTTTTATAAATAGCAATAATACGATTACTAATTTCATTACGTGACAAATCTAATTTTTAAAAGATCCATTATTTAGAAAGTGATCATTAAGAATATTACAATATAAATACAAATCACAGCATAGTTACCAGGTACTTTATCAATGTAAACTATGATAAAATTCTTTTGTAATTCATAAATTTTCTGTTTTATATCTTTACAAGTAGTTTCCTATTGAGAATGGTAGCTAAATTTCAAAAGGTCTTTTAAAATATTGTACTTATGCTCATCAAATGCCTCAATAGGTATTCCAAATTTAATTGCAGATTTTGTAATAAAATTATCTATATCTTTAATAATTTGTTTTTTAACAGTATTGTTGTTATTAGAAACATTTAATCTAAAACTAGTGTCTTTACTCATTATGTCTTTTAAAATATTGTCATTGATTATGTCTAAGTTGCCAGTAACAACATGTTTATGATGACCATCAATAAAATCCTTATAGTTTTTACATATACAATCTTCTATATTAATAGAGGGCGAACTATTGTTGTAATTAAAGATAAATCTGCCCATCGTATATATATATATATAAAGATTGTTTTTTTTTCAGATATAGAAGTTTAAGTTGGCATTACTTTCCAAGATTGCGACCGATTTAACAGCTGTCAAGTGATTTATTCTCAGTTTGGTTTGACAATTCATCAAAACGATCATCAAGCAAGACGTAAATTCGTCGAATGGGCCCAAAACGAGATTGCCGTTGTTCCCGATTTTCATAAGCGAATTTTGTTTAGCGATGAAGCGCACTTCTGGTTGAATGGCTACGTCAACAAACAAAACTGCTGCATTTGGAGTGAAGCTAATCCACAAGTGTATATCGAAACACCGTTACATCCAGAAAAACTGACTGTTTGGTGCGCTTTATGGGCCGGTGGAATCCTTCTTCAAAAACGATGAAGGCCACAAAGTTACAGTCAATGGTGATCGGTATAGAGCCATGATTACTAACTTTTTCATTCCTGAATTGAACAATCATGATGTCCAGGAGCTGTGGTTCCAACAAGACGGCGCAACATGTCACACAGCTCGTGCCACAATCGATTTATTGAAAGACACGTTTGGTGACCGCCTAATTTCACGTTTTGGACCTGTGAATTGGCCTCCAAGATCTTGTGATTTTGTGTGTGATCTTGTGTCACCACTAGACTATTTTTTGTGGGGCTATGTAAAGTCATTGGTCTATGCGGATAAGCCACAAACGCTTGACCATTTGGAAGACAACATTCGCCGTGTTATTGCCGATATACGGCCACAAATGTTGGAAAAAGTCATCGAAAATTGGACGTCCATATTGGACTACATCCAAGCCAGCCGTGGCAGTCATATGCCAGAAATCATATTTAAAATGTAATGCTACAAGATTATCTTTCGAATAAAAAAAATTCATGTCAATCGAATAATACATCGTTGTTTTATTGTAATTTAAAGTTCTATACCTCTAAAAAACACCCTTTATATGTGTGTGTGTGCGTGTGTTCATTTTTCTGGTTTTTTTAGCAGCAGCATCCAAACTATTCCATTCTGCTCTTTCGTTTTGTCCAAAGGAACCTTTCAGGAGTGTAAGTTTCGATTCACAAAATGCACAGCTTTGGGTAGTCCTCTGTCACGAATATTCCAGAGGAACATTCAATTAAAAATAATAGATTCCCGATTACTTTTCATTCAAACTCACACACAAAAAAAAAAAATCCCCAGATAAATTGCGCGCACTTAATAAAAAAATCTTAATAAATCATTTGTTAAATTACATTTACTAATCCCGATGCCGCAACAAAGAATCGAGAGACAAAAAAAATTGGGGAAAACATTTACTTTTTCCAATTTAATGCTTCAACGCCGCCGAAAGAGACGTGTACTTTTGAAGACCAACGCCGTGAGTTTCAGGTAATTATGTAATTGAAAGCAAAACCCAGAGGGCGAAAAAACTTCCGAAGACGAGGGCAGCAAATGAAGCGGAGGAGGAGGTGCGAACGCTTTCTGCCTCACTGCGCGCTGGTTTCCCTCGCCGCGCGCTTTCATTTACAGCTCGACGCATTTCGCGCCTTTTTGGCTCGCTGGACGACGCCCCGCACGACGCCGCCATCTGTGGCCACCGGCAATCTTCTGAAACGGTTGTTCTGCAGGGGCTCCTCAGATTCTTCACATTGGGGGTGTAGCTACTAGTTTATGTGTCGGAGGAAAATGATGGATAAAGGAATTTCATCGAATCCCTTACGGATATGATCAATTCACGCAAGATGTTAAAATAACGTCTCTTTGAGGTCATTTCCCTTATGTAAGTAAGTGATGTGATCAAATTCTCGAATTGTTTTAGTTGAATGAGGAAATGTGAACAAGTCAGCCATTTTTTTAAAGATATGAGGTTGATATTTAGGGGATCGATAGTACTTCCTGTATGGTTAGGTCGACCCCTCCCTTCTATCCCTTAGGTATTATCCCTAAGGGATAGGATCAATTGACGGGAGATATTAAAATAATGTCTGTCTCTTCAAGGTCATTTCCATGATGAAGGTAAGGGATTTTGTCAAACCCTGAACCGTTTCAGTGAAATGATGAAATGAGCTAGTCAGGTTTTGCTTTGGCTAAATGCTGTCCAGGGGGGGAGACACCTGGGGGGGTCAAGTCCTTACACTTCCTAACCAAACAGGTAGTATCCCCTATCTATCCCCTAAACACCAACACCATATCTTTAAAAAAAAATGGCTTTGTTCATTTCATCATTCCACTAAAACAGTTCGGGATTTGATCAAATCACTTACATAAGGAAAATGACCTCAAAGAGATGTTATTTTAACATCTTGCGTTAATTGATCACTTCCCTTAGGCATTCGATGAAAATCCTAATTTCATCATTTTCCTGCGATATATGCATCGATTTCATTATCAGTTACCTGTTCAAAATCATGAGGGGACTTGTTTTGTTCAGCGGTCCTTTGAGTTGGAAAGATGTCAATAGCTGAATGAAGAAGTGACCGCGTTTATAAACGTTGCGCTAGAAAGCAACACGAAGGTTATTAGTGACAGAACTTAACTTTCAGTCATTTTAAAGTGACGAGGACGACACCTGAGCTGTCATTTTCTCTCCTTCTCCTAACTTACACACCACACTAACGGAAGAACATTGAGCCTCGATATATTTAACGTGCATCAGCCTTCTCTACACGGCGGGTCTTGAGTGTCATCAGGACATTTCAGCCATGAGTTCGTGACCAAGACCACTAAGTGACCACGACTACTCTAAACTGTTGGAAAACACTCCAAAAATTGAAGTGTAATAATGTGGGCATGCATCCAGGTCGGAGACAGTGATATTTCGTTCAAACCGCGTGTTCTAGCCCTAATTCCTCCGACCCGTTCGTGGCCACGATTGTCTAATGCTTATGATCACGGGCTCGTGGCCCGTGTGTCATGAGTTCGCGTCCTTGTACCAATGAAATCTATCGAGGTTTAAAGTTCTCTTGTTCACCTGGTGTGAAAATTCGGAAAGGGTCCTTGCCACTTCAGGTGTCATTCTCGTCACTTGCTTTATGCTGGGAAGTTAATGAACACTCACGCAGTGGTGATGAGGAGCGTTCAATTTTTTGAGGCTACAATTATTCACGTTCACACGGCAAAGATGGGGAGAATGAGAAGCCAGCTCTATTGTCTATCCCTTCTCCTGATTGATTGATTGATTGATTGAATATTAACGTCGCACTGTTCAGCTACACGAGGGCTTTTGGCGACGGACCACGTAATTTTGAACCATGGTCAAGTGACGTGGACGACACCTGAGATCTCTTCTCCTGACCTTGGTTCAAAATTAAAAGCTTATTGGCAGTGGTCCATGGACCCGTGTAATAGAAAAAGGCAGCCGAAAACGTTTGGTGTTTTTTTTTATTAACGTTGTACTCTAAAGCATCAAAACACATAATTTTGAGCCTCCATCAAGTAACGAGGACGGCACCTAAACTGCCACCACATTTTCCAAACTTTCATTCCACGCTATAATGGAGCCAACTTTGAACAAAGACACATGTAACATGCATGAGGCCTTCTTTGCGGTCGTCAAAAACCGTTCGACACACCCAATGGAAATAGAAGTGGAGAGTTTGTGTTAATTCCTTTTGAGCACGATTCGTTAAGTCTCGTGAATAAAACCTCAATCGATTAAAATTGAAAAAAAACAATAATAATTTCGTTCTTCAAAATAAATTATTCCATCAAACTACGGGAAAAATATGAGCATATTTCATAAAATTTAAAACAATGCTTCAAATTAATTTACGCCAGATTTTTTATTGATGGAGGAATTCCAAAAGGAAATATATTGTTAAACACAAACAAGTTGAAAATTCGGCATTATTCCTGGGTCTTGTGATTTGTTTCAAAATGCAGTTTTACAGACGATGCACTGCATACCACTATTGCAGAACATAAAACACACGCCGCTTTGTTGCCTATACGAATAGTACTATATTTTTGTAGATTCACCAAATTTGAAATTCTCTGTTACACTTACTATCTTGCACTTTTTGTTTTTTGGCTGAACTAGCCATGTTAAAGAGCAATTGAAAATCGTACATATAACACAAACTTTAAAATACATTTGTGTCAATGAAGACGGGGACGATCTTCGCATCGTAAGCAATTGTAGTCCACGACGTAACTAAGACAATAACAAACGAGTGTGCCCCCGCGGCCAATCCCTTGTGTTTGTGTGTAATTTTTCATAGCGAACTTCGTTATTTTGAAATAAAATGCAAACCATTTTGACCACTGGCGTGCCCAAAATATTGTGCCATCAATGGCACGTGTGCCACTTGTTCACCATCCCTGATCTAGGGTGTTTATTCAGATATCTTAAGGCTGTTTTCGGTTAATGTTAAAGAATAGGACCATAATTTAGAATATTTTTTAAGATATAAAAGAAAGGAAAAATTAATATGATATTCTGGCTTCTCAAAATCCTTTAAAGAGCAGTATTTTTTTTATCATACTTCCCATTTTTAACCGAGTTGATTCATTTTTTCTGGTATAAAATGTATTTCGCTTTTTTCTCCTGTACTGCAATGTTAAATGGGCTATGCCTTCACGTATTAAAACGAAAAAGAAAATATTCGTGGAATACACTCTGTCGCAAAAAAATATATGCACCCAGAAGAAATCAAGCTACAATCACGAAACTCGGCAAGAATGTAGTCTGGTAAGAGATATGCAAATGATTAAAATTTCGAAGCCAATGAGACAAGGCTAAGTGTGCTATGCGCATATTAGTTGCGCAACTGGGAGAGTTTAAAAGCATGAGTACGAGCGCCGTACGGCTATCCAAACGAATCTGATGACTTTGATAGACGATATTGAGACTTAGGATACCTCTAAGACGTAACCGGCGGCAGTACGAGCAGCTGACGGACTTTGATAGGGGCCGTATAATAGGCCTCAGAGAAGCAGGTTGGTCGAATAGACGTATCGGCCGCCACCTCGGTCGGAGCGATATGGTAGTTGCTCGGTGTTGGCAACAGTGGATCACAGAAGGTAGAGTGTACCGTCGCGGAGGGTCAGGACGTCCCAGGAACACAAATGATCGCGAGGATCGTGCAATCAGAAGAGTGGCCACTTCGGCACCAACAACGTCGCTAGCATCGATTCAACGCCACTTACCTCCTTCCAGACATCCAGTGCCATCAAGAGAAACCATAAGGAGACGACTGACCGAAGTTGGCTTGAGGAGCCGACGTCCGCTAAGACGCTTACCACTGACCCCACATCATAGGCAGTGTCGACTGGATTTTTGCCGACCTCGGGCAACTTGGAGTGTGACAGACTGGAGACGTGTCATCTTCAGTGATGAATCCCGATTCAGTCTCAGTGCTGATGACCACCACACGTGTCTGGAGGCGCACCGGCCAGCGGTCCGATCCGGCATTTATTGTCGAGCGGCATACAGCAATTTCACAAGGTGTGACAGTGTGGGGAGCAATTTCTTGGGACACACGATCATCTTTAGTGGTCCTTCAAGGCACTTTGACATCTCGCAGATACGTGGACGATATTTTAACGCCGATTGTGCTACCCATGCTATCAAGTCGCCCAGGTGCCATTTATCAACAGGATAATGCTCGTCCACATACTGCGCGACTCTCCCAACAATGTCTTCAAGGATATGACGTCCTACCATGGCCTGCCAGGTCACCAGATCTTTCGCCAATAGAGCATGTCTGGACACGCTGGGAAGGCAACTGCAGCCGTCCCGAGATACAGGAGAATTAACTGCGCAGATGCAAAGACTATGGCAGGATCTTCCACAGGGGGTCATAAGTGATCTAATTGAATCGATGCCACGCCGAATTTCGGCTTGTATAGCTGCCAGAGGTGGCTTTACTACTTACTGATTTTTAACCTTTTGCAAGCTGTAACCGCTTAATAAAATGATATTTTGTTCTGAATTTTTAATCATTTGTTTATTTTCATATACACTACATGCATACCAAATTTCGTGAATGTAGCTCAATTTCTTCTGGGTGCATATATTTTTTTGCGACAGAGTGTATTTTGCAATTTTTAAAAAAGACTGTTGTTAACAGAGGTAGGATTGTTATGATATGGCAAATTTCCATGGAAATTGTGGTATTTTTCTGTCTGAAAATGTTCTTCAAGCTCTCGTACTTTTTCCGAAGACAGCCTTAAAAAGACAAAACAAAAATAGATTATATTTATACTCATTTTCTTAAAGAAATTGAATGGAAACAGATGATGGAAATAAGTTTTAACACAAAAAAGTTAATAAAAATGCATAGACTAATCAGTATCTACTACTTTGAATTTCATTTATTATCATTTAATTTATTTTATATATCATACCCTTTCTTAAAAATAGTTTCTGCTGCCAGCAATATTGAAAGTAATTAATGGGTTTTTCAAGATAATCTATGGTGAATTGTTTCTGAAAAAGACAGTATAAAAAGCCATTGTTTTAACTTTTTTAAATGCTCAAACTTTTGAATCAAAAATTATAAAACGCTTAATGTTTGATTTTGTAAAAATTCCATCAAGTTAGAGTCACTTCTTGAATCATTGGGAACAAAAATTAGTTTAAAATCACAGAATCTTTGTTGAATTTTAATGGATATTTTGATACGTAAACCTGAAAAAACATGTGAATTCCAAAAGTATTAATTTTGACATTTTGTAAAAAAATATATATAAAACTTTCAAATCTCCAAATGAAAACTATTATCTACATCGCATAGATATGAATTCATCTACAATATATTTCCAAGACTATCTTGAACAGAAGAAAAACCTTAATTAACAGAAAACAGTTGCATCCATAAAAATAAAGATCATTCAAAGACTGAAAAGCCCTAGTTTTTGAGAAACTGAAAAGTTCTTCATAGGCAAGATCTCTCTTCAAAATATCTTTCAAACATTTTTAGGCTTCTATGTAGCACTAACACAAATAATCTTGCTTGTGGAAGGCTTCGTCTTTCTTTTTTTTAAATTGATCATCAGAGGGATTTGAATAAGGGATTTACCGATTTTTCAAAATAATTCTAATACATAATGATAAAGGGTAAAATAAACATTCTTTAAATAAACTGGCCAGAATATCGTTATCTTCCTTCAGTTATCTTAAAAATTGAATTCAAAAGTCTGTAAATTGTGAGAACTTGGCTATAAAAATGGCGTTAATAACAAAAAAATGGTACAGTTACAACTTGCGAGTGAGTGAATATTTACGTCGCGCACTATTCAGCTACTCGAAGGCTTTTGGTGACGGACCTCGTAATTTTGAACCATCATCAAGTAACAAGGACGACACCTGAGCTGGCACCCCCTCTTAACTTCAACACCACACCAACGGGGGTTACAACTCGCATAAGTGTCTTAAGATAATTTTATATAATACAGATCTGCACATCTAATTTGTTAATAGCCCTCACATTCTCATGTGTTTTGAAAATTTACGTCATTTATCATCTGGTGTGCTGTCACTAATCCCTTATCATCGTCACTTATCACTAAATATACTCTGACGGAAGGGGGGGGGATCCCAACACCAAGAAAGACTTGCATCAGATAAACGTAATTTGGTTTCTGCACCCAAACATCGATTCAAATTTCGCACTAAGCGCTTAAGTGTGACTCTATGAGCTCCACTCAGAACTTTCAAATCAGGGTTGTTTTAAATGCGGGCTGTGATGCTCGTGAGCGTTATTTTTCTGGGAAATTTGACGTGTTGTGATGTTAGCCAAGAATGCCTTAAAGAAGACAAAAAATCCATTATCAACAGCTTACCGAGTTTGAATGAGGACTGCCAGAAGCTGTATTTTCTTTCCTCGATTTGTTGAAAGATTTGGCCGGAAAACACACTGACTGCGAATTTGGAACTGGTTATTCAACCTGTAGTACTGCTGTTCATTCAAGGGGAAGTTTTACAACTGAGTAACGCTCATCTTCACACTGCTGTTATTACCCTACAGAGTGTTACCTTGACCTTCAAGATCACCAGATCTGTCTCCAATTGAGCACGTATAGGATAGAATTGAACGATAACTCCAGAATCATCTACAGACAGCAATAGCCGTTCCAGTACTGACGCAACAAACATGAAACTCAATATCACAAAGTAATATTCGGCACATGTATGACACAATGCTTGCAGGCTTGCATTCAAAATTCTGGAGGTTACATCGACTATTAATATAACAGCATTTTACATTTGAAATATATTTTCTTGAGCTTAAACTAACATGTGATCTTGAAGATTTAATCAGTTAAACATCTTAACTAAACAATTGCATTGTTCAAATTTCATTACTCTACAGTAAAATTTTCTTGGTGTTGGGATTCTTTTTTCCATCAGTGTACTTACATCATTTAACCATAGTTCCAAATGAAGAGAGAACACCGACAATTATTTTATATTTCTATTCTAATGTTGGATCAGAAAAATAAAATTTAACGCTCAGCAAACTTTCCCCGATAATCCGAAAACAGAACAAATAAAATTAGAACACATAAGCACTTCATAATGATATTCCTAGTCTGTTTTACTAATGTTGTTTACATATTCTTATAATCCATATAACGGTGATTCGCATACAAACTTATATAAAAATTAATTATACACTCATTTTAGTTGACGCATAGAGAGACAAAGAATGCATATTATAGCATTATTTTACCTTTCTAGGGGGGGGAGGTCACACACACTTCATACATACCCTGTCTTCATAGTGTTAAAAAAAACTAAGTTTTAGAAACATTTTTAAAAAATTAACTGGGCGCATTTATTGCGTTATTATTGTTGTTTTAACGTGAGAGCATTTTTCAAAACTTTGTGTTGTCTTCTTTTTCTTTTTTAAATTCAAAAGTGAAGTAACATAGGAAACTTTCAAATGATGAAAAAATTCTTTTATATTTTAGTCTTTAAATTTTTTGCATAACTTCATTTTGACAAAATCTTTTATCAAACCATTCATTTTATCAAACCACATGTATAGCACTGATACATGTGTAAAGTTTTAAAGTTATCAGAGAAGTAGAATTTTTTAAACTCTTTCTTTTGTATTGTAATTTTTTCGAGAAATTGCGATTAAAAATAATCATTTTTACCTTTCAGTAATGTATACTAGCACCACATTTTTTTCGATTACTAAAATACTTCTAATTTAGCTAGTGTAAAAATTTAAACAGGATTAGAACCAGAAGTCTTACTTTATTTTCCAAAAACAAACTTCAAAAATCAATTTTTCTCCTTTAGTGACTATCTTCTAAAGAAGATTTTCAACAGTTTTGTCGTTGTTACTGCTTGCCCTCAAATATTAAAATATTTTGTATTTTTGGATATTTTTTCTTTAAATGGAATATTTTATTCCAACATAAAAGAGAGTTTTCATGTTTATGTGAAAATTCTGTCTTTGTCAAGGTTAATTCTGAGTCCCTTTCATTGTTGTTAAAAGCCGGTTCCTGTGTGCTCTGACTGTTAGAAAAACTTTCCCACTCAGTGACACATTATTGTTTCTTGTGTTGCAGGCGACGCACTTCTGGCTGGATGACATGTACCTCAAGAACCCGATCCCTCTGCCCATCAACTCCAGCCCCTTCTTCCTCCTCCCAAAGCAAACGTTCCATTCCACCAACGATCAAATCAGGTGAGACGACCCTCTTGTGTAGTTTTTATAAAATATAGCAATCTTTCTTTAGATAACTATCACTTGAACGTTCCCTCGCTATATCCTGTGTTTTTTAAGAAACAAACTTGATGCGCAGGCACTTGATGATTAGAACACTATGATAACTCCGGACCTGGATGTTGCAATACCTCATCTTGTACCATTATAGCCGTTGCCCACTGGCTTAGTTGAGTATTTCAAGATGTTGTAGGATTATCCATTGTTTTAAGCTATGGAGAGATACATATAAGTCATGGCATTAAGCTTTCATGTGTATAAAAAACATTCTTGCACCCCACACCTACAGATTTAAACAGCACCTGAATTTCTAAAATGGAAGTATATACCCCACCACCACCACCATCCACTAGTCCATTTGTTGCAAAACTCGTTCTTAAGGGATCTCTATCCAACGAGAGAGAAAGAAGCATGCCTTTTAAATTTCAAGTCTGTAGGTCTAATCATTCCGAAGATATGATGAGTGAGTGAATGTGTATGTCTCTTTTTTTCCGATATGCAGGGTGATTCGCTATCAGACCGAAAAACTTGCAGGCTATGTAAGAGCTCAGAGACAACTCGAAATCACCTAAGAATGCCGCAAATGCCGTAGTTTCGAGATATGGTGCAAAAAGAAGAGAAAAAGAACAGAAAGAGTAATACATTAATGGGACGGAAAACGTTTTATTAAACACGCTGGCACAGCTGATTCTGAGTGGGCCCTGTATCAAAACTCCTTCCGGGCCGTTTTTTTAGAAATGAAAGGCACGTTAGTGGCACTTTAGTTACACATGTTGGGCATCTGTTGCTTGGGGACCGCGTATCATTGATACGGCGGTCCTGACGTTCTGGAATCCCTGACATTCTCCATGCAGTCTTGTAGTAGATGGCGCTGAAGTGAAGGTTTCGTGAACACCACTTCCGTCGGAAGTCGTCATTTAAGGTCTGTTTCCCAAAGTAGTAGAATGAACTTGCATTTAAACGAGGAACTGCCGACATGCTGATAGTGCATTTATATATGGATTGTAACGGGCACGCCGCTCGGCGCTTGTTTCAGGAATGTTACACGAACAAACGTGTTCCACACCACATGACCTTCGCAAGTGTGAACAGAAGGTTACCTGAAACTGGCTCTTTAACGAGTTAACTGGTTCTTTTTGGTGTACAAGATTTCCATTCCTTCAGTTGAAGACCTCATCCCTCAAATATCTGTAGCTGTCAGGGAGGATACGTGACATAGCAGAATTTTCCAGAACGTAATAACACAGCGCAGCTGTTTGGCCTACCAGATGACTTGTAATTGTAATTTCAAACTCGTGTTGTAATACATCCTTAAAAAATAATTTTCTGTCCCATTAATGTGTTTCTGTTCTTTTTCTTTGCTTCTTCGCACTATATCTCACAACTGAGACATTTGAGACCCTGCATTCCTATGTCATTTCAATTCGTCTCTTTACCCCCTACACACCTTGCAAGCTTGTTGGTCTGATAACAAATCACTCTGTATATAAATATAAAGAAAGAGAGAATATATATATATATATATATATATATATATATATATATATATATATATATATATATATATACATATATATAAATTTATACATACATATACATATACACAAATATATAAACGAAAATATAAAAATAAACAGATAGTATGTACCTAAGATAATTAAAATTACGAAGAAGGCACAGTAGTATAATGAAAAACTCCTGGCCTTAGGAACAAGGATTGCAGGTTTAAACATGTTTTGCGGCCAACCAACCTTCACCTGTAATTTGTCATACTATGTACCAAGAGGAAAGGAAAGAATTATATATGTGGAATTCAAATATTAAAAAATCATTAAACTAAAAAACATATGTACAAAAACATAACCTACTTTTATTCGGAGTGTAAACAATGGCCAAGAGTGCCCCAGCAAGTAATGTGTTCCCGCCAAATACGAGGCAGTGAGACCAGAACCGCATAAAATGAATTGCGATACGATATTAAGAAATTTATATATATATATATATATATATATATATATATATATATACTTTTAAAAAATCATAAAAATTAGAAAATTAGTGTAAAATATAAAAGAAACGCAAAAAATATAATATTATTAAATTTTAATAAGCATGTGGCGCCATATATTTAATAATTGTAGAATAAATTAGATATTGTAGAAATTTAAAAAATCATTACAAAACATAACAGTAAATAATTACAGTAATACAAATTGTATCATTAAAAACCATTATAAATATAATTACAAAGAAAGTTAGCAGGATATCCGTGTTCAATACAGTGATTAAAAAACTTTTTAATATTTAAAAAAATATTAGCTTTATCGCTAACTAATACATTATAGCGATAAATATAGTTAAAAATAATATTTCTATATATAGATATTGATAAATTTGAATTCCAGTAAGGCACTTTGATGATATTAAAATTAAAGGCATCTCTTTTATCATAAATATTACTATGTAGTTTCAAATCCTTAATATACAGTGTTACATCTAGGTAATTAGTTTTGATTGGATTATTATTAATTTTAACTAAGTTTAAGTAAGCCGGATAAAAATTAATAATGGGATTTAAATTATCACATTTTTACCAAAATAATTAAATCATCTATATATCTAAAACTGTAGTAGTCATTATTAATAATATAATTATATTCATAAAAATGTAAACAAAGATTAGCCAAACTATTACTAGCTGGGCCCCCTTGTGGGAGTCATATATATACATGTACTAATATATATATATATATATATATATATATATATATATATATATATTAGTACATGCTGGGCTGCTTTGCGCCTACAAATGTAGGAATTTACTGGTACATAATATCTTAATGATTCGAATATAAATTTTAAAACTAAAAGAATATATAGTTGATTTTGAATTCTTAATCGAATCAGAATTTTAGCTATTAATAATATATTTTGCTTATATTTGTTTACTTTTTAACTATTTTTTTTTGAATTTTCTTATGTTGTTTGGTTTTTCAATGTTCACTTTTAATATACAATTTAATGGATTTTTAATGCTTTATTTCTTATATACATATTTATAAAAATATATGCTGTGTCTGAGTCATGTGCAGTTGTAGGTTTCACGAAAATTGATTTAGCATTTAGTTTTGATTCATGTGCTTGACATGAAAATTCATATGATAATCTCATGGAGTGTGATTTTTTAATTGAGATTTGAGAGTTATTTCTGTGTATATAGATGAGGAGAATATAAAGGAATTTTTTAATGGAATTTTTATATATATATTAACTCAAACATAATGATATTAAAGATTTGTATATTTTTAAAGACTGGCAATTTGGCTTTCAATATTGATTGTCATTGCTCGGTGGTACAATATGATGGTGTTTGTGCTACCGTCTCAATCAATTACCATTAGAGTGAGACTGATATTTTTGTGATAAGATGGAATATGATAAAATGAGACAGTTGCATAAGAGTGATTGGGAGGAAGATAGGGGGCGCAGACAACATGAGACAGCATGCAAAAAAATTATAAATAAAATAAAAAATAAAAAAACGTTAGCTTCTTGTTCGTTGGTTAATGAGAAATTTTCGAGGTTAGGAGTACATGTTAATCAAAACATTAAGAAATATAAAACGCGTATTATTTGGAATACTGGATTTGTAAGGAATTACTATGATGTATCGAAGTGGAGGAATTATGGTCGAAATGTAATTATTTTAAATATGACGAAAAATTTTGTAATAGGTTTCATAGTGATTCGGATCACTTAAAATTGAGATTTAGAAAATGTGGGATAAGAGATGCAAAACCTGCCTCATGATGCAACATGAACAGAATAATGAAGAATCGGAATTTAAGTTCTGTAAAACATTCAACTGCATATATATGTTGACATGCGGTGTCTGCGGCTTTAAATATGTAGGTCAAACATCAGCAATTATGAACCTAAGAATTAACCAAGATAGATCCGACATTGGAAAAAGTACTTCAACAAAAATATAGGTAGGATAGAGATACAACATTTTAATAAACATGTTTTTGAAGGTGCTATGTTGAATATTATTAAGGTTGTTCCAAATAAGATATGGTATGAAAATGTTTACATCAGTGTTTATAATGCTATGTATCCTTACGGATTGAATGTAATATGGAACAACAGAAATTTAAACCAGGCTTTGAAACAAAATGATAAGGAGTCTATATATAATGGTAGAAATAATGGTAATAAGACTAAAAGGGGTTGGAAAAGGTGGAAGCAAAAAGCGAGAAAATAGAGGAATAGATACCACATTAAAAAAAGAATTAAATTATTACAAGACTTTGAGAATAATTTTAGTGTTGGACAAATAAAGTATTTCTCTCTTATTTGGACTTAATAAAAAGGAAATAATAATAGTTTTAAATTTATTAAAAAGTATTGGATTAACGGATAATCACGGATCACACTTGGTCATGGATCTAAGCAAATATATTACTAATAGAATAAAAATAAACTCTAAGGATGCTTATAATATAGAATATTGCACTTTGCTATACATGAACAAATCCTATAATGGGATACAATTTTCGGAAATATTTAGGAAACACATGGATTTATTCCTGGTGAGAAATGTATTAATAAAACGAGCGTTCAGGTATGATAAAAAAATTAGTCGATCAGTTTTTAACTCTAATAGTATTAAGGAACTGGTAGATCAAAAAGAATGTAGATGCAATGATTACAGGAAATACGTAGACGAATATCATGGGCACGTAGTAAAAGACAACTTATAAATAGTTTAAGATCAGAAAGTAAGAGAAATTATTTTAAACAGCAATTTAAATGTGAGAAAACAGCTATCAGAAGATATTAATAAATTTATCCTAAATGTTGCAATTAAATATAATTTACCTACTCAGGCCTCTCTTTAAGGAATATGGTTTTCATGTCCTCAGGGACTTAATGAATTTTAATTTTAGAACAAAAAATGATGATTGTTATAGAAAAATTAAAAGACCAATACAAAACTTACAAAAACACTTTGTGATAGTCTATGTTGATAAAGTCCCAGGAAATTATGTAATTATGTGTAGATATTACTATAGTAAATTAATAAATGATCATATAAAAATAATAATGCATATGAAGTTCGTAAATTTAGTATGAAAGAAATTAACAACAGATTATTGGCATTTTGTAAACAATTAAATATTTCTAGCAATAAAATTAAATATCCTCATATGTTTTTGACTCCTAAATTTCATAAAATCCAGTCAAATTATGCAGTGTAACAAATGGGTTCAATACTCATATATCCAAATCGGGAAGAATTTTACAGACCATATTACAAGATACAATAGACAAATTTAAAGATACTTCTATTATAAAAAACAGCCATGATGTAATAAAGAAAGTTGATCAACAAGAGGTATTTTCTGTGCATGGGTTCGATTTCGAAGATTTATTTAATTCCATCAAAGTAGAAGATATAATTCAGGTACTTTCAGATGCATATGAGAAATATGGTTTGAATGATTACATTAGTTTTGAAAAGTTCAATACACTAATTCGTTTTGTAATACAGGAGAACTTCAGTGTATTTTTGATAACAAACTTTACAAACAAATCAAAGGATTGCCTCAGGGTGGACCAGCCAGTAATAGTCTCGCTAACCTGTATTTACACCACTATGAATCAAATCGAAGAAATGAACCATCTTGACTCTTATTAAGATACATAGATGATTTAATTGTTATAGGTCACGACAGGGAATTTAAACCTAGCATTAATTTTTATCCGGAATACCTAAAATTAATACAGACAAATTTTAACTCGAACAAAGTTGAATTTTTAGATTAAGATTTAAATATTATTGAAAACAAATTATATAGCAATATCTATGATAAAAGGGAAGCATTTAACTTCAATGTCATAAAGATACCGAACTTCAATAGTTGTCTACATATATCAATATTTAGAAATATAATTTTAAATTTTTTGTTGAGAAATAATAATTTAACTACACACAATATTGATAAATTCAAGAATATACAGAATATACATATATACATACAGAATATACATATTCAAGAATATGCATACAGAATGATTATCCCATCAACTTCTTGAGAAAATATATAGATCAAAAATATTTCTTAAAAATATTTTTAAACTCATAAATACACAAATCCACCACACAACATTAGGTCCTCAAAGTCAGCTTGTTAGTGGTCCAGCTGTGAAGATTATGTGCATTCCACACACAGGACACGTTTTAATACACACATAGACCAATATTTACACGACTACACTTTAAAATTATTTATGACCAATCAAACGTTTATAACTAATCAAGCAAGTTTTTTGCATTTAATACCAAATAGTTAAACTCTAATGTTAGATTATCAATCATTTGGATTGACATGGCATTAGTTGGAGTTATGAGCAAAACATAGGAGTGGTAATTGTTGTATTAAATATGAGAAATCGTTCAAAAATTGTGGATTGAATTATTGATAGGATGCTATTTGGTGAGTTTTTAATGATTTACGCTATTCATTTGTGATTATACTGAGTTTTTAATTTGAACTTTCGGATTTTAGATCTTTTTCCTACCTAAACAACTATTAAAAAAATGGGTGCATCCTCTATGGTGTTCGATGGTTCACTTATATTATGCACTAAATTGTTTTAGAATTTTAATATTTTAATGTTATAATATCTTTCAGAATATGATGGCAAGTACTTTAATTTTTCATGTTTAATGGTTTAATTTTAAGTTTTTAATTTCTTTTCATTTTTCATTTTTAAATTTTTGAGAATTGGATATTTTCTGATTAACTTACCAAGTTGCAATAGGGGGAAGGTTGGCGCCATCAAACTAGTTTAACCCCACTTATCGATCCTAAGTCCGAGGTTGCACTTGGATATTTTATAAACTTTTATTTTATAATTTTTTTAATTTTGTTTGAAAACGTTGGAATTTTATCTTCTATATTCGCCATTGAATTTTGAAATGTGATTTAGTATTGTGGGATTCATATGGTTTCAATTTTTTAATTGATTATTAAGTAGTGATATATATATATATATATATATATATATATATATATATATATATATATATAAATCCTCCCCACTACATTGTAAATTAAAATCCCTTTCGCTTTCTCTGTGCCTACCTTTAGAAATTCAAATTCAAAGGTTTCTTAATAATACCTTTATAAGGGGTGTGACCCAATGTAATAAAGGGACACGCGGGGAAGGGATTCTTAATTAAGTCCACTAGTTAATTAAACACGTTTATTAGACAAAACAAACATTTACATACATAACTAGAGAACTAACAGTTACAATAGAATTGAAAGGGATCGGGGAGCGCATGCTCGTACGTCCTTACAGTTCCGAAGCTTGGCCATTACTGAAGATTGTTCTAGCCACTAGAGGGCGCGATAGTCTTTCTACTGTTCATATGAGAAGAGTTTAAACTTCGGGGGGTTACAATCTCCCCCTATGGATCCGACGACGTCCCGGCGAGGAGACATAATTAGCTGTTGTAGTAGTAGCTCTTGTTGAGGGATGGATGGTTCTGTTGGAAACTGCTGTTGGAGCAGTCGACTAGCGTATTCTATAGGATGTTCATCAGATCCTTCTCCTTGAAGTATAACTGCTCCAAGGGCATAATTGCTAGCATCTGTTCGAATAATATATGGCCTAGTGTACCATCTGCTTGCTTTAACACAGGAGGTGTTGTAAGACTGTTTTTAAGGGTTCGAAATGCATTTTGTTGGTCAAATCCCCACTGCCACTTGACTTTCTTCTTTGTAAGATAACTTAGTGGACGTGAAATCTTCGCAAAATCTTGAATATATCTTCGAAACCACGAAGAAGTTTGCAGAAAAGATTGTAGTTCGTTGACGTTTTTAGGGGGTGGAATATCCAGTATAGACGCAACTTTTTCTGGATCAACTTCTATTCCTTTTTGTGTAATCCAAAATCCAAGATATTTAACTCAAGAAGAGGCAAAATGGCATTTTTCTCTATTTGCTTTAAGTTTGAAATGTAAGAGTCTTTCAAAAATAGTTTTAAGATCAAACATGTGTTTTTCAAAAGTTTCTGACAAAACAATTATATCATCTAGATAAGGTAGTGCTAGAATGTCTTCCAGACCATTACAAAAACGGTTCATCAGTCTTTGAAACGTAGCAGGTGCGTTGCGCAAACCATATGGTCTTCGTAAGAAACGGTAAGTGCCAAAAGGACATACAAATGCTGTCTTGTCTTGATCTTCAACATGCACTTTAACTTGATGGTATCCTGCTCGCAGATCAAGTGTAGACATGAAAGGAGTGAGTTTTGCTTGATGTAACAAGTCATCCATTCTAGGAAGAGGATAGGTATCTGCGACTGTAATTTCATTCAATTTCCTGTAATCAATACAGAGGCGAAATGTTCCATTTGGTTTTGGTATAAGTACCACTGGGGAAGCATACGAGGATTCACATTCTTCAATTATGCCTTCTGAGAGAAGTCTATCGATTTCTTGTTTTAATATTTCCTTCTTGGAAGGATTCATCCTATAAGGTGGCACTGCAACTGGAAGATGGTTTCTTGTATTTATACGATGTTCAATAAATGGTGTAGGCTCTTCCCCTGGTTGAAAGCATTCTTCATACTTTTCCAATAGTGAATTTATTTCTTCCCGTTGTGGAAGTGAAAGGTGAGTACCTTCATTTTTCCGAAGTTGACAAAGATGTGGTTCAGGGTCAACAGTGAGCAGAGCATTGATATTAGGAGGCGCTTTCACAAAATTATACTTTTCTGTGAGACGTTTCAGTGAAGTACCATTGTTTTCTTTGGAGATCTAAGACGATCCCTGCAGCTGTTAAAAAGTCTATGCCTAGAAGGGTTCTGTTACCTCTAGCATTTTTCAAAATTAATAGTTCCGTGGGAATGACTTTTCCTTGAATACTAATGTCTACAGAAGTTGTCAGTATTTCTGTGGTTTGAGTAAGACCGTCAGCAAGAGTCATCTGCATGGTTTTCTCTTCAAAATTCAATCCTTTTTGTTTAAGTAAATGGTATAATTTTTCACCAGCCACTGAATGTGTAGCACCAGTATCAGCACAAACTGCTGCTTCTGTATTACAAATGCAAATTTGGATTATACTAATGGGATTACTTTCACTAGAAAAACTATAAAAGTTTGATTGATTCAGACTTGATGACAAGGCATCATCTTTTTTGTCGAACTGGGTTGCAAGTGTGGCATCTTGATCGAATGATTCCAGGAGCACCACATCCATAGCAAGATACAGGAGTTCTGTCTTCTTTTGTATCAACGATTTTCTTTTCAGGTATTCTGTCTTTGGAAATGGAATTCCGCCTACTGTTACTGGGAATCCCGGTTTCCCGCCTACTTTGACTGGGGAAACCAGACAGAGAATGTTCATACGACAACTTAGGATTTTGTGTGTAGTTACTTCTCCAGGGACTGGAATTCATTTCTTTTTGTTTCCAGCTAAAGTTTTTATTTCTCATGTTTTTAACTTCTTCATACGAATCTAGCTTATCCACTAGTTGTAGAGGATTGTTCCAATTACACCACTGGTCCAAAAAGTGATCTTTGTAATCTTGAGGGGTTTTCTTTTTTATTTGGTCCGCCACAATCAAATCTTTCAATTCTTCAAGCGTCGTAACTTTTGATTCTTTCAGCCAACCATCAAAATATGTTTGCAAGTCAAAGTAGAAGTCACGCCAGGTTTTCACAGGATCTTTAGTATGTCGGGAAAACATCTGCCGAAATTTTTCTGCACTTAATTTAAAGCGTTTTAGAAGAATTTATTTGACTTTTATAGTAGTCTTGAGCATCGGCAAAAGATTCTTTAGTGATTAAATTTGAAACTTCAGTTGGTAAAAGACCAACAAGGTATACCACCCACTGTTGAATTGGTACTTTTTAAAATGTTAATTGTCTTTCGAAGAGGTTTAGGTAAATTGTTATATCAGTTGTCTTTGGATCAAAAATCGGAAGTAATTTTTGGAGTTCTAACTTTAGCATATTGGAGTCTGAAGTTGTAGAAGTATTAGTTGTAATTTGGAGTTTTTGCAATTCAAATTGTCTTTGGTTTTCTTTTTCTCTTTCAGCCCGCAATTTGAGCTCTTTTCTATCACTAATAATGCGATTTAAGCATTCACACGTAAGTTCTGCATCATATCCCTCACTATTTAAAATTGCATCTTTTATGTCAAGAATTTTAAAATTGTCTTGTATTGTTATACCTAGCGTTTCCGCCAATTCAAGGAGGTCCCGCCTGCGACCTTTTGCTAAATAGGTCATTGCGAAATGTCACTTAAAACTAATTACAAATTTATTCGTTGAACTTTAAATTAAATTTAACCAAATGTTATTAATTAATTAATAATACAGTATTATGCAACATAAAAATAATATCTTAATTTCTACAAAATGCAATTCGAAAAATGTGTATGAATCACAAAATGAAAAAAATAACTCAAAAAATCTAAGTAAAAATACTATCAAACATTTAGCCAAAAATAAAAACTTATAAAAGCATGTTAAAAATCATCACTAATCTAAAACACAGTTGAAATATCTGGCACAATCAAGTTAAAAAAATAAATCATATACTCATAAATGAAAGTTCTACTCAGCCGAAACAAAATTTCTTATTAATATTCAAAAGAAAAACACAAGTTATTACAGTTGATTCCATAAAAAAAACAATTGCATAGAACTCAGTTATGATGAACGCGTTTCGTATATACAACCTTGAACTATCTCAGATTCTTTCCCCCTACTTTATTTTCGCTTACACAGCATAAAATATCTCATCAGTTTCATAAATGAATCATAGCTTAAAAATTAATACTAGCAAGAAGAGAAAACGGATATATATATATTCTTTTTTCTTTTAAACCACTAAATATATTATTTAACTGAGACAAATCTTTCAACATATAATGCACATTTTACACTTAAAATTATACACATAAATGAATATTTTTTTTGAAAATAGCATATAACGATACAAAAAATCTTCCAGCTTAAATGCTTTCGAACAAGAATTGTAATCATTCAGAGAAAATAATATACATAAATACATATATATTTGGTTTTGTGTTCTCACTTAAGCTTTTAAGTAAACAACGTTATACTTATTAGTTTAAACAATACAGGAAGTATATTTTAAAAACACATTGAATATAATTTAACTGTATATTATGCTGTTTAGCAAATTACACAATTACATTTCTTGAAATAAGAAAAAAAGATTTCTTAATTTAATTCGAACAGGACGTTCTAAATTTAAATCAGTAAAGAATGTTCTCTATGTCAGAACAATGAAGTCAATTTTTAAGAAATTAAAACTTACACAATTCTTTAGGATATTAAATCCAATTTGCATTTGGGCATGCAATGGTTAATTTAGTATTATGTATAATACTTAAAAGAAAATTCAAAGTAAAAACTTTACTTGTTCTTCAGGTGAAGATAAATCCAACGATTTTGTTAAACTTGCTCATTCTATAGGTGAGAACGGAACAATAGCGGTTAACCTGAAAAATTTGTTACTTGCACATTTCTACGAGTGAGAACGGAACATTAGCGGCTAACCTGAAAATTAATAGCGAGCAACAGCCAAGCCTCTTTAACTATAAAAACACGTTGGGCGTCAAATTATAAGGGGTGTGATCCAATGTAATAAAGGGACACGTGGGGAAGGGGTTCTTAATTAAGTACACTAGTTAATTAAACACGTTTATTAGACAAAACAAACATTTACATACATAACTAGAGAACTAACAGTTACAATAGAATTGAAAGGGATCGGAGCGCATGCTCGTACGTCCTTACAGTTCCGAAGCTTGGCCATTACTGAAGATTGTTCTAGCCGCTAGAGGGCGCGCTAATCTTTCTACTGTTCATATGAGAAGAGTTTAAACTATACGGGGGTTTACACCTTTCGATTTTAGGCACCCTATTCAGTATAAATGATAAAGAGTTATCAGAAATAGTATGTTAGATTAGAAAAAAAGTTATATTCATGAAATAACATAATTATCCAGATGCGAATCCTTGTCCAATTACGCATTTCTCATTAAAATCAACATTGCACAATCACCCTATTCACTGGTGCACGCTGTGAATCTGTCAAGGCTTTCCTTTGGCGTGGTGTTGGTCGTTTGGAGAAAGGATGCCAGATCAAACGTCGTCTTTGTCACTTGACCGAAGACCCTCAGCAGTGACACTCGTGTTGCTTTATTGAACGACGTTAATATTTTATTTATTTACCAAATGCCTGGTCATCAGGTCATTAGGCCACGAGCTCTCCAATACTTTCTTACAATACATTCTAAATTCTTAAGTGTAGAGCACGCATTGAAATGAGCAGCATCCATGACTTGTCCAGAATCACGAAAAGGTGCGACAGTGAAACGAACACAAAGGCAGTCACGTCCAGTCAATAGTCTAAACTCGGCCACAGCAGCGCGATTCTTTGTCTGGACAATCAACGTCAATGTTGCTTCTACGAGAGTGATACAGGAGTTGGGGTATTTATCGGTTACCGGAACCATAGGTTGGCGACTGCTTTTCCGAATTACCATAATAAAAACCTTGTCATTTCTATCAATTTACAGTTGTTTCTGGACGAAACTTAATGTGTCGTTGGAATCACAAGGCAGAAGTGTGTTGGCCCAACAGTAATTAAAGCATAAAGCTTCCCTTAATATAATTCGATCATCACACGAAGACCAACAAACATCACGCCTACTTCAGTGTTTCTCAAACTGTAGGCACATCTCGTAGGGGGGGTCAATAACCCTAAGTGATTGGCTCGAACTTATGGAAAAGTGAAAAACAAACAAAAATTTATTAATTTATTGAAACAAAATACATTATGCACATTTAATAAAATGCACATTGACACTTATAAATGTTTCAATACTGCCCAATGGGATTCACATAATTAATTGAACACTTACTCAGTTAAGAACAAGCTTAATAATTACCAGCGATTATACATGGGCTTGTCACATTATACATTGTTATCGTGGGGGAGCGCAGTCAAAATTGGGTCTCAAATATTGAAAGTTTGAGAAGCACTGCATTAGTTGATTACTTGTATGGCGTGACAGGTTGGTAAAACAGCTGTTCACTATCTTCTTCGAGCATCGTCAAATGTCAGATTCTCATCAATACAGCAAAATGGTAGAAACCTCAGGCTAGCAGTATAACGAAAAGAAAATGGCACTAAACTCAAACTTCTGTTAAGACATAGACCATACTAGAAAGCAGTGCCCTTATTTTTAATATCGGCTACCGTACGAGCCAGAATATGGCATGTTTCCTACGTGTTTCGGTGTCAGGCTTCACGGTTATTATAAACGATAAGCATGGATTCTTAAAACTTTTTTCTTTTAAGCTTTTTTTTTGTAGTTTAGTTTCAGAATTCTTAAAATTCACAAAACGAATGATATAAATCATGAGTACCAGAAGCAAATGTCAAGCGGTCTATTTCATCGCATTGTGTGGACTGTAATGATGAAAAAAAATCAGTTTTCACAAATCTAAGCCTATTCCCGCTGATGGTGTGGCGAAGGTCTCAAATCCTACATTTTACAAATTTCATTACAGAGGGCACTACAGTGCGCTGTGGCTAGATGACGTAACACGGTCTATAAGGAAGATTTTATACACCGTAAATTTCAAAATAATTGATATAATCTACAATTGTTACATAATATTTTAGTCTAAAGTGTTGCAAAATGAAATGATGTAAGTTAAGCATATCTTATGAGGAGGTATTATAATGTTTTAATCGTTGTTAAAAATACTCCAGATAAAAACTTGATATTTTTATTTATTACTCTTAAGACCCCAACATACAACCTAGAGTTGCGCATTTCTTGAACTTTAATGATGAAAAAAGTAGATTACGCAAAAAACATTGTTTCTCCTCTTGGAAGACGTCATCTGTTTTGTCAATTCTCCAACTCCGCAATCGTTTTTTGATTTCTGGGAAGAAGAGAGTCGACAGAGGCAAGAGGCCCTTCGTCTTGCCCTAAAGGATTCAATGTATCCCTTGACAGGTCACGCCATATTGCCTTCTGAAAACAATCAATAATCGTATTAGGTCGGTGTGTATCAAATGACAGATTTTCTTAACATGGGAACGTTTGTCTCCAAGTTTTCATTATGCCTTTATTTTTTACATTACCTCGTTTAGAGTCATATTTTCTACATTGCCCGAGTCCTTTTTCAACAAGATTTTCTCAAAAATATTTGGTTTTGATATTTTTAAAAAAATTCCTAAGGATATGGTTTTATCCTATATTTATATAACTTTTGGCATCAGTATAAACTTGGTAATAATGCTGCGAAAAGTGCACTCGTTATAGACAAGGCATTAGAGAAGAATATTGTTAATAATTGAAAGTGTAGCATTGGTTTGCAAAATTTCGATCTCGTGATTTCTCTCTACAAAATGAACCCCGTAGAAAGCCCAAAGCACCTGTGCAAAATGATTCTCCGAAAGTAGAAGGTGGAAACAAAACCAACTGTATCTATTGTACTTTCAGAACATTGACGAAACGCCTGAATATTCGAAAATTATACGCCCATCACTTGTTAATTGGCGTGGCCCTATACTTCCCCATAACGACACGCTCTGTCGTTTAGGTCGTACAAAACAATTGTGAGATTAAATGAATTGAAATATGAAATTTTGTTACAACCAGCTTATTCACCGGATTTTCCGCCAACCGACTTTCATTTTTGTAAAAATATTTCGAACAGTTTACACGGGTTAAACAGTTAGAAAATAAATACAATCTCTGAAAAATTTCGTTTCCGAGTTCGTTGATTCTCAAGATAAAATTTCCTTAAGACAGGCATCTATGCGTTAAATCTCGTTGTGAAAGATGTATTGAAGCAAATGGAACTTATTTTGATTATATAAATAGCTTTCGTAAAAAGATATGATTTTTATACATTCACTTAAATATCTGGTATTCCATACGCACCAACCAAATTATTATAGGAAGGATTCGTCCAAAAACTACAAAGTTTATGGAAAAAAATTTTAAGTTATTTAACTTTTGTTCCTAAATATTTTAGAAATAATATTTATGCCATCCAATGGAACAGATTGCATGGAAAAGTGATATATAATCAAATGGAAACATCCATTAAAACAAGGACATTTTCTGATCTTCAATCTTTCGAACCATTCATTAACTTTTCATGAGATTAAAAAGAAAATATTCATATTCATATCGAGACCTACATCAAAGGGAAAAATTGAGCGCGCAACTGCATTCGCTTCAACATAGCAGCGTTATCTAACACAAAAGAGGGGCTCTAGCTTTCCAGACACTGGCAGAAATTAAAGAGAGCCGGACTATCTCATCTTCCATTGAAAAAGAAGCCAATAAAATTCCGGTCCATATTTCCCACCAGAGTTGTGGGCTCGCTTTGTATTCAAATTAAATGCACACGTGATCCGACTACAGATTGATAAGCCTTAATTGAATCGAAAAGCGTTTCGCAAACCTAATATAAATGCTCATTCGTCGGCTCGGGTTCCCGCTTGACTTCTCAACTGGAGCGGCAAAAAAGCAACAGTTTTAGTCCTTTTCTCCAGTTAATATATGGATGATTGAATTAGCATTTAGGAGAATTTCTGTTTATTCAAATCAAAAGGAACGTTTGTTTTTATGGTGCTAAAATTGATTATTTCGATCTTGTTGAGAAAACGAATGCTTGTTTGGAATGGATGATTTGTTCTCAGGTGGGATTTGGAAAGCGACACGATTAGCTTTTTCGATGACACAATCTACGAAAGGAATTATTTGCTAATGGGATAAAACGAATGACGCTTTAAAGGTTTAATATGAATAATGGATTATTCCAAAATTCATCGTGAGCTTTACTGTAGTATTGAGTGTACCTTCTGTTCAAATTTTAAAGTCCTGCTCTGTCTTATTTTAAATTTGTTTGTAAGCAAAAAAAATACCAGAGAGCAAATTATTGAATAAAAAGGGATGTAAATAGTTTTCTCACTCACAATAGTGAATAGTCGGAGTACGCTTTAGAGGTTTAGTAAGCAAACTAAATACAATAGGAAACAAATTCACTTAGTTGCTGTGGCGAAAAGCATTGTGTTTCCCTCTCAGCAAAACTGGTGCTGTAAAGTAGGGGGGAAAGCTCGACAGCCAGTAGAACAGATTCCCACATATTTTTTACGAGTATCAGCGCACGAAATGCTTTAATGAAATGCTTCTCAAACTTTCAATATTGGCGACCCAATATTAACTCATAATTTGATAAGATGATATAAGGCACCATTGTTATCTACAAATTCTGTTAACGTTTTTTAATATTTTTATTTTCGAGAAGGGCTTTGCTGTGCATTAACTGATTTAGAAGCTTTGGTTTTTTAATGAACTATGTTGTTTTTTATTGTTTCTTGTGGAGCAACAAAAGGAAGCTGGAAGGTTAACTGCAGATATCGGAATTGCTACCTTGCGATGCTGGGACTTTCCACGGAAGCGGTGAACTGGCGACGCGTTT
>BMAU01010980.1:0-13942 GCA_019973935.1 Trichonephila clavipes
GGTATTATTTAACCTTTATGTAAATGATATTATTAAAAGCACTAACACAATGCTTTGTATGTATGCAGATGATACAGCAATTTTGAGCAGACACAAAAACTTCAACACACTTGTTGAGAACATCAATGAACACCTAGTTCACCTTGAAATTTGGTTCTCCGTTTGGAAAATCGCATTAAACTCCTCGAAAACTGAGGCAGTATTCTTTTCTCAAAGAATCCCACCCACTGAAATTACCCTCCAAAACCAAAGAATTCCCTGGTCTCACCACACCAAGTACCTTGATAAAACTGTCACTTTCCGACAACACATTACACAAATTAGAACTAAGTTTAAAAATGCAACGCATCAATATTCCCACATCTGCCGAAAGTCTAAATTAAATAGACGTAATACACTGCTTATCTACACTCTGATCTTCAAACCCCTTCTCCAGTGCATCAAGAACCAACATCAATCTCCTTGAAAGTTCTCAAAAGGTGACAAATTCTCGATGCTCATTGGCCTATGAGAAACGCTGACCTTAGGGCAGCGTGTGAAATTCCTACTATCACACAAACTATACGAAAAGTTGCTACTAATTTCTTTCATAACGTAGATGAGCATGACAACCCATCTATACAAGAAATTATTTCTCCCATTTCTCTGTTAGAAGACCAAGAGATGTCTTGGTCACACAACCCCGATTTTAATTAATATTTACTTTATTCCAAATTCAACCCTCTTTCATTTTTCCACAGCGATCCCACTTTGTTGAATTGCAGAATCACTCTGATTGGCTCCCCACTTTCGCGAACTACATATACCCTATTAGCCGAACTCTTAGCTCGGCCAATAGGAACGCTCCCTCTCAATTCTCAGATCTTGCTCAGGTTTTATGATAATTTTCCCGCACTTTCTGATCTTGGTTCCTTGCTGCACCCTGATTGGGTAGTTTAACTCCGCCTACTTTTCTGACTTTTCGATGAAAATTTCTGAGCTCTTAAAAGAGCTTTTTGTTTTATTTTTAATGTAGTTTCCATTTTAATTTCTTCTTCACTTTTAAAGCAAATTTTTAAAATTTTATTATCTTTTTAAAAATGGGCAATGGTAAAAATTATAGTCATCTCCATTCCAGGATAGAGTCCGGAAGGGCTATGTACTCCGGAAAGCGTCACAACGACGTATGCCCTTTACAAGCAAATTCTGCGGCTAACAACAAATAACGTATGGGTCCCCAGACAAATGGGCCCCGACCCACACAAAACGCATTCAAATCATCCAAAAATAAAATTCTTAGAATTATTGCTAACGCACCTTGGTACGTTAGAAATAGTGTCATTCATCACGACTTACACATGGAGCCGATCGATAATTTACATCACTAGAACTTCTAGAAATGTTTTTACTTCATTCAAAATCACGACAACCCAGTATTAAAGCTCAAACACTATTCACGTATCCACACTCTTAAACTAAATTTTGCTTTTTCTTTACAAAAACTACACAAATGGAATCTGTCCTTGAAACCGACGTAATTACAACAAAAACACTTAATTGCTACACTTAACAACATTCATATGCATTTGCCTTACATCAGAACTGGGATCAGTGTGTAAAAGCTGGCTCCCTGCTTCGATTTCAACTACTGTTGCGTCTGTAAGTTTCCCTTGCAGACTCTTCCATTTTCACCCCAGCTGCAAAAAAAAAAGCAGCATTTTCCTTCCCACTGCGTTTTTGGTGCTCCTCGAACGCGTTTTGAGCTGTTAAGCCCCCTCTTCCTGCGCTCTTCCATTCCTCGCCCTCGTGACGTACTTCAGTTTCGTTCTCGTTCAGCCGTTCTCTTCCTCCAGCCTCTCCCCCTGCGGGGGAGTGTTTTCAGATATTGATTCTCTTCGATCCTATTTCTCCGCGAATTTGGGTATAAGCGATTTATTTCGCTGGCACCCGTTAAATCTAATTTCGTTTCGTTTCTGATGTATGTCCCTATCAGTTTCATTCAACTGGGGTTTTCAATAGTAAGATTAAAATAAAACGCTTTGGTGAGCGTGGATTGTGGTACGGTAGAAAAAAGGGAGCCAGTGTAAAGAGATAAATAATGTTTTGACCAGGGGTGGCTAACCCAAATGACCTCGCCGACCACTGCGCAAAAAAAACAATATAATCCCGCGGGCCGCATAGAAAATATATATCTTTTATATTAGATTAGAACCCATTACAAACATTTATTGGAGTGAAAATTTAAAAACGGAATGAATTGTTATCATTGTTTTCATAACTTCTCGTGTATACAAGCATAGATAATTTTATAATAACAATGCAATGATCAAATAGGCCTAGCTCTAGCAATAAACAGCGCGATAAAGTTACAGGAATCAAACGTGATGCTGTTGGGATGCGCACTTCTAAGATGTATACAAACACAGAAGCAACGTAATAAAATAGCAAAAGAGTACACTAAAAACAAAAATATTGCATAAAATAATCCATTGCGTTAAATTGTAATGAATCTCGTGGGCCGCAAAATTAATTCCAGGTGGACCACGCGTTGGCCACCTCTGGTTTTTTGACTAATTTTTTTAATTCCCATTATTAGCTCACACTCTATATATTTATTTTTCTGGGTCGAATTTCCAAACGTTAATACAGCGCTCAATTGAGCTGAAATTTTAAATACATGATTATTTTGGATGGCAATGCAGTCATTTAATTATAATTAATGAAAATTAATTGATTAAAACTAATTATTTAAAGAATTACAGATACAGCCACGTTGGTTTCATTTTTGGCGACTTGGATCAAAACTTTAAAAGATTTTTTTTCTCACGTTTTAAAGCATTCAGTTGAATTGAAATTTTATATTCACGATTGTTTTGGATGACAATACGATACTTTAATGATAATGAATAAAAATTAATTACCACTTAATGTTGAGATTCTGTCATACGTATAAACATATTTATATTTATTGTAACCATTTATTAGAAAGTAGCTAAAATAAAAATTTTCTTTGTTGGTCTAAGTAGGAATTGACTTAATTTATATATATATATATATATATATATATATATATATATATATATATATATATATATATATATTACTTGTTTAAAACCATCTTCTAAGGGTTCTAAACTAGAGATACTTTTTACACTCGACAAAAAATGTTATAAACATATCTCTATGAACTCTCAAATACTGGAAGAAAGTTGTTTTAACAGTTTTGTAAGAGTGGTGCTAAACGCTTATATAATAATGCAACGCCCGGTTAACTTAATGTTAAATTGATTAATTTATTTCGTTATCCATTTTATAATACCCAGGTTCTAATTTGTCATTTGGCGTCACACTATAGTTTACATTTAAACATTAGATCTTTTAAAGACAAATAAAACAGGACACTAAATTAAAAGCCGTTCTTTAAATTAACACTTAATTTATTTACAATAAGATTGAAATTATATTAAATACTAAGGATATACATGATTACTTAACTGAATTAGGATATGAGAGAGAGAGAGAGAGAGGAATCTTGGTGTGGCCATCTCGCGATTCTCCAATCGCGGCATTTTGTCAAGGGGTCGTCAGACCAAAGTCGGTGATAAAATTCGTGTCAGAGAGTGACTAAATTCGTCGTGCATGCGCTTAGATTTCGCGGCGGTTTACCTCTGTATTCTGGAGAGGATTCTTTTCGAAACACAATCAGCTTTTCTGATTGGTCTGAAGTCAGCGGAGGGATATCTTCCCGCGGTCCATGACTCCCCCAAAACGCGGGAAATTCCCAAAATCATCCCATATCATGATGTATTTATGGGTACATTGCCTTCTTCCAGGCGTGGGAAATGCGTCACCCTTTTCGGTGGGGTGAGGCACTCCCAGAAATTCATCTGCTTGTAAACAACAACAGGGCCGATATACAAATTACTGTTGTAATCCTTATGGAAAGCGCGGCCCCCATCACTCCTCCCTCTCTCAGATTAACAAAACCAAAATGAATAATAATAAAAAAAAAATTTCAGTAAGCAAAAACGAAATACAGAATTGGCCTAGCGTCGGCAAATGTCTATGTCAAGAACAAAATTTGTAGACTCCCTGGTTCACTATCAGCTGTCCACGTCTTATGAGGGGTTCTGTCCATGTTCATCCATGATGTTGGCAGCCCATCGTCGCTCAGATATTGCTAAAGAAATCTGCTAAACTGCAAAAAAAAAAGAACAAAACCTTGTCTCCCAAGGAAACCATATTAGTAATGAAACAACAGTTATGAGAAGAAAAATTAAACTTGGCCCTTTGTGACCACCCTTGAAGACTCCAAGCACCAATTTCCAACTCCTCTCACCGCTCATAAAATGAAAATAAGAATGTTAAAAAAATACAATCAATTTCTGAAGTTCCTAACCTATTCCGTGAGGGAAACCAAATGAACTATCAACAACTACAATGACGTTAATGTACGAAGAGGAGAAAAAAAAAAAAATTTTACTGAATGGATCACCCAAACAATTCACAAAAACATCAGACACAGACTGACAAATAGAAATAATTAAACAATCACAAAGAATCGTGTGCCACTAAATAATAAAAATATTAAGACAAATAACACGTAAGAATACAAAATTGGCGTATGTAACAACTGCGCAACTAATAAAACAACACTTAGGAGTGTTGAACAAAATACATTGATAAGAAATAAACGCCAGTGAAAACATTTACATACAATTCAAGCGTGGCGCTCAGAAACAGACACTTCATAATCGTTTAACATCGAAATCTTGACACGACCAATGTGAAGTGAAAGTCCCAGACCATCAAAAAAAAAAAAAAAAAACTAGCAGAACTCTTTACATACTCAAGCGTAAAAATTTCAATGGTTCACTAAGAGCATTGATAATATTTAATGAAAATAATTAAGTAAAAGTAAAAAAAATTAGAGATTGAAACGATGAGTGTGCATAAGTGGAGAAAAAAAAATTTTGTAACTTCATAGAATGCTTGGTAGCCTAAGAAATTAAAAAAAAAAAAAATTCACTAAAAGCATTGGTTACAAATAAAAGTTTAAAAAAAATTTAACGGAATTAATTCAGATTTGCAAATTAAAATTTTATAAATTAACTAATCGTATAAATGATAAAAAAAAAAATATAACCTGCAAGAATGCTGAGTAGCCTAAGGAATTTAAAAAATTCACCACTAGCATTGGTTACAAATGAAAGTTAAAAAAATACTGTAATTAAATTTAGAATTGCAAACTATGAGTGCGCATGTGATCAGTATGCACCCCCAAAGTGTACAAAAGCAAAACAAACAAAACATAACATCCCATTTCCTGCGATATGACGATCGCCGGCAACCGCCAACACAAGAAACAGAGTGCAGAATTATAACTAAAAAAAAAAATAGCAAATCCGATTGTAAAAAAACTATATCGATTAATATTGTTTAAAAGAAACTTTAAAAAGAAAAAAATTTCTTCCACATTCAATACATTTGAATTTCCATTTGAGAAATGAATTCCAGAAATCACAAGTGCAGTTGAAAATTTCAGAAAAAAAAAATAAAACATAAAATTGATATGCGACCCAAGTCATATGAGGCGATACATACAGAGTAAAAAGTAATTTAACTAAAAGAAAATTATTGCAAGTGTTACACAGAATGAAACAGTTTCCAATATAAAAAAATATCGCTTAACTAATCAACATAACTTTTTAACAATCCTCGTAATACAATGTATCCACAAGTCCAAATAATATAAAAAAACTAAAATTGTTTCACTATACGCGCAACAAATATACAAACACGAAAAAAAAAAAAAAAAACACAAGATCCTCGATTTACAACAATACCGCTAACTCAATTCATCGAAAATCCTCTAATTAATAACTCAAGTACAATTCTATAACAACAACCTAAAATTCTCAGTAACCTTAAAATGATTCCTCGATAATCCAAAATTGCCTTTACCTCAGATCGTCCACATCTTATGCCTCAACAACACTAACTAAACTCATCTGCAACTACCGAATAATCAATTGACTGCTCCACAATACCATGAACTAAAACCATCTATGCTCATCAATTTATTTACACAAAATCTCACATACTCAATAACACTTAACTAGACTTATCTTCAACTTTCAAATAATTAATCGACTTCTCCGCAATACCAATAACCAAAACCCATCTTAGCTCATCAACTTATTCACAAAAATCTCGCATAATCCTCCACTCGAACTTTCCTAAATGCATCTCAAAACATTCCTAAATATACCACACAACCATTAATTCAACTTATCCATGTTCATCAACTATTTACTCGGAACTGTACCAAATCATTAACTCAAATTATCCTATCTACATCAAAACAACTTTCTCAATTATACCGTTTAATTATATCAACTCAATATTTCCTTTGTCCAAAATCCGTAAATCAAAATATCCTTCTGTACATCAAACAATTTTCTCAAATAAACCATGACTTTCCCTTCAATTCAATTATCCATTTCCATAAAAAACAACCATCGAATAAACGTACACCTTGAACACAAACTCAACTATCTCCATAAAAAAAAAAAAAAAAAACCTTCCCAATCATTCAACAAATTCATCAGTGCAAACTTTATCTATCTCCTTCAAATAACTTCTCAAATATTCTACGAAATCCCTAAAAACCCAAACTTATCTAACTCCTTACAAGTAGTGAAACAACAACAAAAAAAAATTCACACCCAATCCTATTCCAACATTTCCAAATTCTCATAGCAACAGCACCGTAACGTAAAAACAGGAAACAAGGGGGGGGAAAGAAACGAAAACCCATCGGAAAACAAATTGTCGGGCATCACGGAGCGTCGAGACAGGCCATAAATCTGAAAACCCACCACACCGCGTGGACATGCCGAAGAATTCAAAGTCACCCAGTGACACTCAGAAAAAAAAACGAGGCTGGCCGAAGAATTTCACCAATGTGGCTGACAGGATAAGAATCAAGGCTCCACCCCCAACGCGAGACCTCTTTGGGGAGGGGGGGCCCACAAGAAAAAAAAAAAAATTCGGCTGAGTCACCGGAATTGGACTTCATGCCGTCTCCATGTCCAGCCTTGATTCGAGACTTCTGTGGGGGGTCCCACAAGAAAAAAAAGTCGGCGGAGTCACCGGAATTGGACTTCACGCCGTTTCCATGTCCCGCCTTTATGACGGCCATCCGAGAGCAGAAGAAGAAGCAATTAAAATAACTGTACCGTACCAATCTGTGCTTGCTGGTCATGAAATGCAGGTTGGTAAACTGAAACCTTACGAGGAAGACAGAAGAAATTCAGCAGCTCTCCTAAAAGTTGGGATGCCATATACTAACAGTATAGAAAATATCCAAAAGAAATGTCCATTATAATGCAACGCCCGGTTAACTTAATGTTAAATTGATTAATTTATTTCGTTATCCATTTTATAATACCCAGGTTCTAATTTGTCATTTGGCGTCACACTATAGTTTACATTTAAACATTAGATCTTTTAAAGACAAATAAAACAGGACACTAAATTAAAAAGCCGTTCTTTAAATTAACACTTAATTTATTTACAATAAGATTGAAATTATATTAAATACTAAGGATATACATGATTACTTAACTGAATTAGGATCTGAGAGAGAGAGGAATCTTGGTGTGGCCATCTCGCGATTCTCCAATCGCGGCATTTTGTCAAAGGGTCGTCAGACCAAAATCGGTGATAAAATTCGTGTCAGAGAGTGACTAAATTCGTCGTGCATGCGCTTATATTTCGCGGCGGTTTACCTCTGTATTCTGGAGAGGATTCTTTTTTCGAAACACAATCAGCTTTTTCTGATTGGTCTGAAGTCAGCGGAGGGATATCTTCCCGCGGTCCATGACTCCCCAAAACGCGGGAAATTCCCCAAAAACATCCCATATCATGATGTATTTATGGGTACATTGCCTTCTTCCAGGCGTGGGAAATGCGTCACCCTTTTCGGTGGGGTGAGAGGCACTCCCAGAAATTCCTCTGCTTGTAAACAACAACAGGGCCGATATACAAATTACTGTTGTAATCCTTATGGAAAGGTGGCCCCCATCAATAATATATTCGGAAAATTGTCCGGGTAAAATATTTAGTAGACTGCAATTTACTTTGAACATTATTGAAGCTGTAGAGGAGGAATGGTTAGCAAGCAGAAATACCACGGAAGACTATCAATAAGTAAAAAGTTTTCTTTAAAAAATTGTCTGGAAGTTTTAAAAAATTGCGACAGTGTGTGGCACGCAAGAAAAAGATGATGAAATTAAACGATCCAACTTAATTTACGCTATATGTAAAAAAAGGAATCCATGGAATTTGTGCAGCAAAACTTTTTTTAACAAGTGAGAATAAAAAAGTACTATAAAAGTATTCAATGCCCAACCGATTGGCTCACGGAGAAAAGGCAGGCAAAATCTTAGATGGGTTGATTAGCCTAGAAAAGATCTCCTATTTTGAGAACTAAGAACTGAAGACACTAGCAGGAAGAAGGCTGGTCTGGAAAAAGCTTCTTGAGAAGGCTAAAAGGCCCACCCTGGGCTGTTGAGCCAGTGAAAAGGAAGGAGAATAAAAAATATTTTTGTTGGTCAAAACTACTTGTTACATAATAATTAGAGTTAATTATAACTATTTTTGTTACCCATCCCCCCACACAAAAAAGACTACGCATTTCATTCCGTACTTCGAGCATATACAGTCGACTCTCGATAATTCGAAGTTGAAGCGAACAATGAAAAACTTCGAATTATCAAGAGGGTAGGAAAAATCTCCAAAAAACACACTAAGAGAAATTTATTTCTAACTCATTTAAATCTGAAACTATGTAATAAACCAACAATTGTACACATGTATAAAATTGTTTTAAAGTATTTTGTTTTATGGCATTCAATCTAACTTAGTTAATATATTTTCTAGAATAAATGAAGCTTTAAAAACGTCCGTATCGACATGGTTTTGAAGGAAAAAGAGTTGTGCAGTTTGTCTAGATCAGAGTTATCGGGGTCAACTCCGATGGTCATTGTAGTGTTTCCTCCCTTCACCACACACACCACACACACACACACACACACACAGGAGGCGCACTGTGCTTCCCTCCGGTAAGAATGTGTTTTGTTTTGTTTTTAGAAAGAGAGCTTCTGGGCACCGGCGCGTTAGGTCGGTGGCCATTTTGAAATATTACCCGCGTGGATCCTTTAATTTTAAAATTAACATGCTTATATTAAATAAAAGTGCTGTCCTTCAGAATACGTCTGTTGGGAAACTACAACAACATTATACATTTTACCACAACGTATCACACATTGGCGCATCACGTCAGGATATAGAACGCCTGAGAGGGAGTCAAGACATCAAAAGGAACCACGAGGTAGGCAACCCCTTTTGTATCGTTTTGAGCGAATTCAGCAAGGTTTTTTTCTAAATTTTCTGGGTTAATTAATTCATTTAGTATAATTCTTTCTGATCATGTTTCGTGCAGCTAGAAAGGAAGAATTAATATTAATTGCGAATGAATTGGGTGAAAAAATAACCCCAGAAATGAGAGTGTTAGATTTAAAAATTTCAATTTTAGATATAGCGACAAATATAAAAACAATAAAAAGTTTATTGATGACTATTTAGATTCGATTATTTCGACAGAAAATGGAAGGAAGAGCAAGCGCGTGTAACGGCAGAATCGCGACTTGAGTTTGAAAAATAAATCTGGAAAAATTAAACTGGAAATAGAATTGGGAAAAATAAATTTAGAAAGGGCAAAATTGGAAAGTCAAAGGGATAGCAATGAGTTGCAGCGTACAAATCCCGAAACAAAGCAAACTTCGATAGAAAATTTTGTTCTAAGTGTTCGTACTTTAACTCTTCCGATTCCTAAGAAACAAAGAGGGGTGGAATTTATTTTTCTCTTCTTTAGAACGTTCATTTAAAACCAAAAATGTGCCGGATGAATTTAAAAGGGAGAGATTCTTTTTTTAAATTTGCTAGGAGAAAAGGCCGAAAAATATTTTGGTTTATGTAAAAGACGAAGAAATAAGTGACTATAATAAATTAAAAGTTTAGTTCTAAGAGAATTTGAGCCAACACCTTTAATTTGCTTGCAAAATTTTCAAAAAAGCGAAACGAATGCCAAATGAAACGCATGTTCAGTAGGTATCTCGTTTGTTAACGAATTGGGATCAATACTGTAATTTGAGAAATGTAAATGATTTTAATTCTTTAAAGGAGTTAATTGTTAGCGATAAACTATATGAAACATTAGATAATGAAACTGCCGTTCATATAAATGTAAAACAGGAGCAAAATTGGTTCAAACCAATTCAAATGGGAAAAGAGTGTGACATGTTTTATGCTTGTAAAGGAAAATCACATTTTCGGAGTTTACACATAGAACATGTCATAATGAGAATGACTCACGAAAGGATTTTAAATATATCCCTCCAAACGGAGGCGGGAAGTAATAAATCTCAATTCGAAAGAAAACAAATTTATTAACTCAAAACAAAGTAGGTTAAATTAAAAAAAAAAAATAGAATGTTACATTTGCGGTGAAAACCATTTAGCTGGAGACTGTAATAGAAAGTATTCTAAATTAAAAAATGAGAAAAAGAGACTTCTCAAGTGCAATATGTACAACCGAAAGTTGACCTTGAGCCTTTGAAATATGTCATTGTTTATATTAACGGGAAAGCAATAAATTGTGTTTTGGATAGCGGAACCCAGATTTTTATATGTAATTCCGATGCCTTTCCAGATAGTTGTAATGATGAATTCGGAAAAATTACTTTAAGCTCTGCATTCGGAGAAAATGTAGAAGCAAAACTAATTAAAACCGTTATAGCTCTTGATAATAATTCTTTGAATCATCCAATGGATTGCTTGGTAGCGATCACAGATAAATGAAATGCTGATGCTTTAATACCTCCTGCTTTATACGAGTCTTTGTGTTCAATAAATGACAAAAGTAACATAAAAGGAAAATGATATTTTTTGCCGAATCAGCTGATAGTTCTATTACGTTTTCAAATGATGAAAATGAAGCAGAGTGTGGGAAAGATATATTTTATGTTGAGAGTGACTCAGATAATATAAATTTTAATTCGGATTACACTAAAATGAAAGATGAGCAGAATAATTGTGATTCTCTTGAAAAGGTTCGTGCAGAGTTAAAATTAAACAAAGGGAAATTTTTTATTAATTGATGGATTAATTTATCACAGGGATAAAATTCTAAATGAACCAGTTATGCAATTAGTTTTACCGCGTTGCAGAACAGATAAGGTAATGAAACTAGCCCATGAGTCAGTTTTTGGAGGTCATATGGGGGTTACGAAAACAAAAGAGAGGATAAAATATAATTTCTTTTGGCCAAATATGTCTGGTGAAATTGCTGAATTCGTCCAGACATGCAAAGAGTGTGTCAGCTTCGGAAGCCTGAGAAAATTGGAGATAGAGCTCCCATTACACCTATTGTCCGTCCTGAGCTTCCCTTTGAGAATGTTAACATAGACGTGATCGGACCTATTCAACCGCCATCTGGTAGAGGACATAAATACGTTCTTTGTATGATGAATCAACATACACGGTGGCCTGAAGCAGTACCACTTAGATCCCTAACAGCCAAAACTGCATGTGACTCTCTATTACAAACATTCTCGAGGACTGGAATTCCGAGTATAATTGCCAGTGATAAAGGCACAAACTTCAAGTCGGCTTTAACCCAAGAATTTACGAAAAGGATTGGATCTAGTCCTGGGTTTTCTTGTCCTAGCTACCCGGCCAGCAACGGACTAGTTGAAAGATGTAATAAGGTATTGAAGGACATGATTCATCACGTTATTCATGAAGATCCACGAAGCTGGGATCGACAATTACCTTTTCTGTTGTTTGCATACCGTGAAGTACCGAACATTACCACTGGTGTATCACCATTTAGGTTACTTTTATGGCAGAGAAGCTCGAGGGCCGTTAGCCATTCTCAAATCATCCTGGGCAGGCGAAATACACCTTCCGACGAACATTTCCCAGTCAGCTGCTGATTACCTTCAGGAAATGAAGATAAATATGGAAAAGGCTGCTGAGAGTGCCTCTAACTGCTGCTCAGAAACAAAAGGCTTATGGAGATTACTTCAACAAGAGGTCATCTGTGAAGAATTTTAGCATCGGAGAACAAATTGTTTTGCTGATACCAGATTCTAGTAATAAGATCTATGCGAGATGGACTGGACCTGGAGAGATAATTCAACACCATATCCACCCCATTCATATAAAGTTAAACTGTCCGATGGAACTGTAAGACATGTTCACGTGAATAAGATCAGGAAGTATCATCCTCGTGCACTTGCAGTTGGGGTCATTTTTTGAAGGTGACCACGAATTCGAGAAATCCATCCCACTCTAATTTATCGAGGTCCACATCTGAAAGAATTCTACATGAAATCAATCTGAATCATCTGAAGGAGAGTGAGAGGGAACAAGTGCTAGCGATTGTTCTAAAACACCAAACACTATTCACAAGTGATGTGAAAATAGCCAAAGTAGGGACTCATCGAATTCGCTTAAAGCCGAACATTGAACGTAAAAGCCGTTCGTATATCGCATACCAGAGTCCTTGAAGGTTAAAGTTGATGAGCAGATAGAGGAGCTTTTGCGACTTGATTTAATTGAAGAATCTGACACCGAAATAGCCTATCCAATTGTTTGCGTTAACAAGAGAGATGGTACCCTACGAGACTTTGCGTTGACTTCAGAGCTCTGAACTCGGAGAGTGTGTCTGATGATTTTCCGTTGGAAGATGCAGTGGAGCTCATACATTCTATTGGAAGAGCCAATATCATCACAACGTTAGATCTCTTGAAGGAGTATAAAGCTATACCCATGGCTGAAGACAGCAAAAATCTTACATCTTTCAAGACTCATCGGCAACAGTACCGTTTCAAGGTGATGAGTTTTGGTTTTGAAAAATGCCTCTGCCACATTTCAGAGTGAAATGAACAAAGCATTATCGTGTTACAGAGAATTTTCACGTGCCTACATCGACGACATCGCAATCTTCTCCAAAAAATTGGGAAGAACATCTTCTTCATCTGGATACTATTTTAACGAAACTTTCAGAGTTAAATTTCACTGTGAACCTCAAAAAGTGTGCCTTTGGAAAGCTCAAATTAAATATTTGGGTCATATTATCGGTTCTGGTAAGCATGAACCAGATCCCGAAAAGACTGCAGTTATCAACAACTTACCAGTGCCTAAAACGAAGGAGTTTCGTAGTGTACTTGGACTGTGTAATTACTATCGTGAGTATATTCCTAAATATTCAGAACTTGTGTATCCATTGACAGAACTCACCAAAAGAGTGTACTTGATTCCATCCCATGGACTGAGAAACAGGATTCCTCATTTCATCTTCTAAAAAAGGCTTTAGTGGAAGCACCTTCGCTGTACTCTCCAGTTCCAGATAAACGTATACCATTCATTCAGATGCATCGCAAATTGGCATAGCTGCTTGCCTATCACAAAAATGTGGTGATAAGTGTTACCCAATTGCTTATGCAAGTCAAAAATTAAGCAAGACCCAACAGTCATGGTCAACTATTGAACGAGAGGCATTTGCGATTGTGTGGAGCTTAAAAAAGTTCGAAGTATGGGTATTTGGGACTGAAATTGAATTTTATACTGATCATAACCCTTTACCTTACTTAATAAAAAGTGCATCGCAATCTGCGAGGCTACAAAGATGGGCTTTTGCACTACAAAGTTCAACACCAGGACAATCAAACATTGTCCTGGTGTGAAAATGCCTCATGCTGATGCACTCTCACGATTAGTGTAACAAATGTGCTTTTTCAATTTTTAAAAAGAAAGTTTTAGATTTAGGGAATAATTATTTTTCTTTATCACATTTGTATATCTCGTTATATTATTTGTGTGTCTATATATT